>VZTM01007998.1:18318-32054 GCA_013400555.1 Jacana jacana
CCCCCTCCCGCCTCCTGGCCCTGTGGCTGCGGGGTGGTGAGGAGGTTTGGGGGTGGGAGAAGGTGGAGAGGTGTTGGGTGAGGACCGGTTCCTGCCCGCCAAGGGATGGAGGGATGCGGGAAAGGGGGTGGGAATGGGAGGGGGCAACCTGGCTGCCAGGGTGGGGCTGAGTTTCTGATGGCTCTGCCGCAGGGTCCTGCTCCACCTGAGTTTCCTGGCGCCCGTCCTGGTGGTGGTGATGTGGATCAAGCCCATCTCCCGGGATTTCCTGCTCCATGCACCCATGGGCAAGCAGACGGTGCAGATGTAAGTGGGGCAGCGGCAGAGGGTCCCACTCCATGCCCTGGTATCCTTGCTCTGAGGGGAAACTGAGGCACTGGGGGGGCACCAGTCCACCTCCTCCAGCACCAGTACTCTGTGTGTCCCCTCCCCTTTACCCTCACCACCACCTCTCCCATCAGACATCCTCTGGGCTGCGGGGAGGGGGGTGTTTCTGGACCTTGGCATCTCCCCGACAGTCCCCCTCCTCTTGCCCCCCAGCATGTCAGACTCTGCCTACAACACTGCACGCCTCTGGACCATCGTTGGCCTCTGCCTGTTGCGCCTGGTGGTCACCCGTCACCACCTCCAGGCGTACCTGGGCTTGGCCGAGCGCTGGGTGGAGCAGATGAGGAAGGAAGCCGGGCGCATTGCCGTCCTGGAGATCCAGCGCAAGGTAGGGGTGGTAGGGGTGCGGGATCTGGGGTGGGAGCCGGGGTCAGTGGGGGGGTCCCGGCCTCCTGCTGATCCCTGCTGCCTGCAGATCACGAGGATCTACTGCTACGTCTCCGTGGTCAGCCTGCAGTACCTGGGACCCATCATCCTCACCCTCCACTGCGCGCTGCTCCTCAAGACGCTGGGTAAGAGGGTGGGAGGAAGAGGTGGGGGGGGAGTGTGGGGGGACATCAGGGGCTGCTCAGGAGGGGCAGGATGAGACCTTCAAGCCGTCAGCATCACAGGCATCTCCAGGCTCCTCCCAAGAGGCGGTTTGCAGTTGGCGTGAACTTCATGCATGCAGTGAGCGTGCTGGGACTCAGCCACCAGCACGGCTGTAGCGTGGGGATGGGGCTGCATCCTCGGGACAGACCCCCCCTACGGACCTGTCCCCTCTGTCACACAGGGCACCACTCGTGGGGGCTGTACCCGGAGGCCTCTCCCCTCCCTCCAGCAGCGACGGCAGCCCCGCCACGTCCCGGCAGTGAGGACGGGGAGGACGTGCGTGCTGCGGTGGAGCAGATCACGGGCATCTTGGGCGGCATCTTCACCCCCCTCTTTTTCCGTGGACTCTTTGCCTTCCTCACCTGGTGGGTGGCCGCCTGCCAGGTCGTCACCAGCCTCTTCGGCCTCTACTTCCACCAGTACCTGGCAGCCTCCTAACTGGGAAGGGAGCTGGGACGTGCCTCGGGGTGCCAATGGTGCCCGGCTGCTGGTCGCCTTTGCTCCTGCCTTGGCTGGTTTTCCCTGCTTTGCACGTGCTTGGTGGCACACGTGGACATAGACCTGGGGACATTTCTGTCACCAGCTCTTGGCATGATGGGTTTTACACCTCTGGGCCAGCGTGGGCATCGCCCCGTTCCTGCCACCGATCACCACTGTGCCTGCTCCCGCCTCGCTGGGCTACATCCCTCTGGCCCCCTCTCCCCCTTCCCAGACCCGTGGGGCGATGGAGGAGCTGGAGCCCCACATCACAGCTGGGTTTGCTGTTGTCTGCTCTGAGCTGTGGGGACACTGTGACACTGTGTTTTCCTGGAGGGCAGCAGCTCCTGCCAACCCTGGATGCTCAGTGACCTCAGTGGGGATGGTCCTAGTGTGGTGGAGACCTCCCAGCTGGGTCAGGGACCCAAAACCAGCGGGGACCTTGGGGTTTGTTCTGCCCCGTCTTCCCCTCCTGGCTGGCTGAGGGCGAGTGTCTTTTTGGAGGGTCACCCCCCCAACTCTGGGTGGAGGCTCCTGGGGGGCGCTCAGCCCTCTGCTGCGTGTGACATCCTCAGGCCCAGGAGCCTGTTTGGCTGTTTTAGAAATAAATAAGTAGCCCAAAGTCTGTTTGTCAAGCTGGAAGTGGCCACTTTGTTTGCCCTTCGTGTCTCCAGAGCCCCTGGGGCAGGGCATGGGGGTCCCCTTTGGGCTGGGGTTGGGGGAGAGTGGGCAGGAGAACCCCATACACCTCATTTCAGTGAGGGGAAGAGGAGGAACTCTCGAAGAAACCCTGCAGCTCGTCCCACCTCACTCCAGGAGACCTCACGTTCACCCCACAGTGGTCTCCTGATGCCAGCCCTTCCTTCCCTCAGCACTGGGACGGCTGGGGACACCTCGCTCAGGCTGGTGGTGGCTGTGGGGAGGGGACACGGGGGACAGGGCCCCTCATCTAGCTCAGCCCTGCTCTTCCCCACTGCCCGGTGGGCGCTGGTCTGGCTGCGTGAAAAAGGATTAGCAGGTCTGGGCCGCTGGGAGAAAGGGAGAAGGGCTCTGATCCTACTTGATAGCCTTGTAATGGGCTTAATTCCCTCTCGCTACGGGCCGGGATGAGAAGGTGGCCCTTTGCCCGGTGTTAAGGGGGCTAATCCGGACAGCCCCTCCTCCCCCTGCTTCCCACAGCCCACGCTGCAGCCCCGCTAAAAGCCTTTTTGTGGGAAAAAATATATATAAATGACGAGGGAAATGCCCCCTTTAGCTGCTCTGGGGAAAGCAGAGCCCGGAGCAGCACCATGAACCATCCTGGAGCCAGGAGGGACGGGGCTCCAGCAGCGCCCTTGGGTGGAAAGGGGCAGGGAAGGAGGGATTCCCCCCAGGGTCGGGCTGCAGAGGGACTGGTCCCAGCCCGCACCACTGTCCCATTAGAATCCAGTCCGACGGCCTTGATGGCTCATTTATCTAATTTTCCTCCAGCGCGCGGAGGGCGCAGCCGGGGGGGCCGAGCCGGCGGGAGGAGGGTTGCTATGGCCGGGGGTTGCGCCGCAGTCAGACACGCAGACAGTTCCTCCCCTGAGATCTGCCCAGACGTGACCCTCTCAGGCGGGGACAATGACTGATAGACTAGCCAAGAGCAGGAGACAGAGCCACCGGCACTGAAATTGGGCCACATCAAATAAAATGAAAGCCCCACCACCCCCACCACCCCCCCAGCCTCCATCCTCCTCTTCTCTGGAATGGGTTTTACTCTCTGTATCTTGGCTTTACTCAGCCCAGGCCAGGGGCTGGGCTCTGCTCTGCCAAGAGCCACCATGCTCAGGCTCTCCCGAGAGGGCAGATGCTGGGAACAAGAGGTTTTGGTGCTGTGGAGGACCCAGCCTGGCACCAGGAGTCACCACAGGAGCGGTGCCAGAGGANTGAGAGCCTGGCCCAGGTTGCCCAGAGAAGCTGTGGCTGCCCCATCCCTGGAGGGGTTCAAGGCCAGGTTGGAGGGGGCTTGGAGGGAGGTGTCCCTGCCCAGGGCAGGGGGTGGCACCGGGTGGCCTTTAAGGTCCCTTCTAACCCAAACCATTCTATGATTCTGTGACTCCCTGCTGCGCCCCACATCTGGCCTAGCACCAGCCCTGCTCCCCTGGTGCACACCTACCTTTGGTGGCTGTTGGGCCATGCTTGGCAAGAAACCACTGGCTGGGGCCAAGGCTGGGATTGCAGCAGGTCCTGGAGGTCTTCCTTTGTACCCTGGCAGGGAGGGGAGCCATGAACCCAGCCTTCCCATCCAAGATGGGAACCCTTTGCCTTCCTCACATCCTGCAGAACTGCTCCTGCGCAGAGCAGAGGGGATTTTCTCACCACCAACTCTCCCCGTGGCTGGGAGCCCAGCCTGGGGGATGCTCCCCTCAATTGGTGGGGACAAGAGGGCAGCCAGTCCCGGGGAGAGGGACAAGGGACCCTTTCTCCAGCTCTGCCACAGGCTTCCTGCAAGGTTTGCTTTAAGTCTCAGCTTCTTCTGGGGTACAACCAGGACACCAGCTCTGCCCTGGCTTGCAGGGAGCAGCAGTGGGCACAGGGAGGTCACCGGGGGAAGGCTGGACCTTGGGGCTGTCCCACGCTGCTAGGTGTCACAGTGTCACATCCGCACCAAATGACACAAAACACGGCTGAAGGCACTGAAAGCCCCCAAAGCTGAGCAGCAGCCGGGGGTCCCCAACTTCGGGGGAAGCCGCCAGGCCATGCCTAAGCCGACAGTGCCACCTGCTGCCATTGCACACCCGTCCCCGTCCCACACCGCGGCGCCGGGGACAGGGACAGCCCAGGCCCCCTGTGGGGCAACCACAGGGTTGTGAACCACCTCCAAGAACCACTCTCCTTCCTTCCAGCGTTTCCCAACTTCCACACCAAGCCCAAAGCACCCATCCACGCATTGCACAGGGTGCTGCCCTCATGGGAGACCCAGGTGGTTGGGGGCACCGTCACCCCCAGCCACAGACACCCCACCACCACGTCCAGTCCCTCCATAAACTGCCCCCCTCTCCACCAGCCCCCCGTCTCTCAGGAGCACCGTAGAGTAGGAGACACCCTTTGGAGAGCCTGCAAACTCACTTATAATTTTTTATTAAATATACATCCTCTCTTGGCACAAATCTTAAAATATATAAACATTATGTAACAAAGTGTCTTCACTGCAATAAAATAGAACTCCAGATCCAAGAAGAGCGGTCCAAAAGTGACAGAGGGCGGGACGGGCGCAGGCAGGGGGCGAGGACAGGTCCTGACAGAAGGCATTGAACAGTGTTAGTGCCGATACACGCAGAGAGCACACGGGCAGTGAGCGGGGCCGGGAGCGAAACCCTGCGCTTTGGGGGGGGGGAGAAGCAGGAGGAATCAGCCCCTACAGTATCAGTAACAGTTTAAAAAAAAATAATTAAAAAAAAGGCTCTTTTTGTAGGAAGGCCACCTCCTCCTCTGGCCTCCTCTGGAGCAGGTCAGGAGGGTGTGGAACATGCGCCCTGGCTCTTTCAGAGCCTACCAGGGACCCGGTCAGGCACTGGGGAAACACTATGGGATGTATCCCACCCCATTTCCTCCCCCTCCTGCCTGCCCAGGACTGGCTCCAGACTCGCTCGGGGTCACCACAGTGCTTCTGCACCAAGTTTCCTTCCCCACCTCACCTGCTTTTTGTGTTAAGAAGACACCAGAGGGTGAAGATGACGGTGCTCGAGCCCTCCTCTGTGGAAGGCGGGGAGAAGCAAACAGAAGTACCACTTATTTTTCCACAGAAGCCACGAAACTGCTTTCAGAGAGCTTCCAGGGAGTACCAAAGCTGCACCATGCCACCCACCCTGCGGCTTTTGGTGACCTCAGGAGGCTGGGACCTCACCACCACAATCCCACCAACCACCAGCAGGCTCTTGGGTGGCTCTGCCTTCCCGAGGAACGGGCAGAAGGTCTGCATGGGGCATGCAGGGCAAGGGGGTCTGCAAGAAGCCACCTCAGGTCCCACCTCTAACACAGTCAAGTTCCCCAGCTGACCCTGGGAGCCCCCCCCAAGGAGGATGAGCTCCCCCCAAGCAAGTGGGCATCACCTGGAGGTTCGAAAGATCGGAAGGACGAGAAGCAGCAGCATTTCACAGCCTGGGAAGGAAAGGTCCCAGGAGAAGCAAAGGCTTTGAGCTGGACAAGGAGTTCAAGAACCTTTCAAAAGAAAAACTAACCTTCTGCCCCATCATCTGGTGCCTTTATCTTCTTGCCCCCTCCCCAAAACGTCCCTGCCCCCTCCCCAAAACGTCCCTGCCCACGAGAGGGAGGGCTGTTTGGGCATCGCTGTGGAAGCTGCGATTTGACCCGTTTTGGGTGCCTTTCGTTGGACCTGATTTTCTCCCAGTGCTCGTGTGGGACTGAAGGTACAGGAGTGGGGAGGGAACGGGGGGAGCAGGCAAGGAAAAAGCAGAAACCAAACCCAAACCCCACCAATTCCTGTTTGGTGGCAACGCACTAAGGAACAGCGAGAAACGTGACCTGAAAATAAAAGCAAGGGATCAGAGAAGAATAAAATGAAAAATGGGGGAAAATTTGGGGGAGTAAAGAAGTTCTAAAGAAAAGAAGGACTAGAGAATATTCCTGCTGGACTCTGCTCCCTTCTCAGAGCTAAAGGCAATGGAGCTCCTTGGCCAGCACATGGGCACCCTCCCCTTCCCAAATCCGCATGCCCAAATCTCCTCGGGCACTCGATCCAGGCAGCAGAGAGGTCTGGAACGTGCCTCGATTCATGCAAGGATTAAGAGAAGGGAAGAGAACACTCTGTTTCTCCTTTTCTACATTCAAATCAGAGGCAGGAAAGGAAAGGGGGAAAAAAAAGCAAAAGGGCTATTTAAACCAACCAGCACTAACACACAGTTACTCCCAACACTTCAAAGCACCAAAAGCATGACAGGCTGGATTCAAAGATCTGTCTCTGAACACTCAGCCTGTAAAACTTGGAAAAAGCCCAGGTGTTTGGCTAAAGCTCCATTAAATTCAAATCAGGTGCAGCTGCTAATTAAGGAACAACTTCTCTGAGCCCTGCGCTTCCACCTCTGGCTGCGCTTCAGGTCTCCTTTCCCAGCGCAGGGTCCCCAGGCTCCAGGTGAGCTGCCCACCCGGCCTTTGGGCTGCCAGCTGGGTGATGCCACCAGAAGCTGTCTCCTCCCCAGGCTTCCCCCTTGGTTTAATACACCAACATCACTCCTGACACAGCAGAAGGTGCCCTGCCCTCTCCATCCATCCCAAACAAGAGCCTCCTCATCCAGTGTAAATCCCTTCTCAGCCCAGGACCCAGGAGGAATGAAGCCACCTCTGTTGTCACAGGGGTTCAGTGACACTCAACATCTCCCACGACAAGGTCTGCTCTGACTTGGATGTTGTGCTTCGGCTTCCCCTCGCTCTTCAGACAGTACCCCCGGGCTGCAGAGAAAGGACCACCCGGCTTCGAACCCGGCAGCCTCCCAAGCAGAGAGAGAAGGTGGCAGGGACTGTACACACGGACAGACACGCGGACACGCTCCCCACGCGCCTCGTTGCTGCTCTGCTCCTCGCTTCTGTGGGGAGGCTGCGACTGCCTTAGTATGTCCTCCCTGGGCCAGACAAGACGAAGGCAAGAGCAGAAGTAACCGGCTTCTCCATTGGAGAAAAGAAATCCAGCGCTCTTGCAAAGGACTGGACACAATTCCAGCCAAGCCGAGCCACCAGCTGATGCCCTCCCGTCAGCGGCGGGAGCCAGACCCAGGCAGCATTCATGGCCATCACCCCGAAAGGCTCTCAGAGCAGCACCACACCTAACGTGTCTTTAACTGCAAGGTACATCAGTGACTTGCAGTCAAGTTTCGCAAGGGAAATCATGATTTGTGGGCTCGGAGGCAGAAATTACTGAGGTTAATACCCCCGCCCACCCACGGCCATGAAAGCACGACGGATCCCAGGTGTTGTGGGAGCAACACGCGTGCTAATCCTTCGGCACGCTGGCTCTCCGCCCCGTCCACAGCGTGGGAGTGCAGGTGCTCAGGCCCTAGGGAAATATTTGGCATTAGAAGCAGGTCCTGCCCCAAAGAACAAGTGCAAAGGCAAAAGGAAGGAGAAAGCTATTTCTACCGAGTGTGCAATTCCCTCCCTCCCCGTCCCCAGAGCCGCGGCACGAGGCTCAGGCTACAAGGGCTGAAACACACCAGAGAAGGGCAGCTTTTAAATTATGCCTCATTCTTCCCCTGTGCATTGCAGACTGTATCAGCTGGGAAGGGATTTTTAATCTAGGTTTATGTAATCTGACTCTCAGAGAAGCCTCGAGTTTGCTCTGACCTCTCTGGCGCTCCAAATCTCCTACAGGAATGGACCATAAAACAAAGCCACCCACCCCCCCCCAGATCTCCACTTCCCTGCAGAGAGATTCCACATAGAAACTCTGAAAAGGAACTTTCCCTGCCCATTTTTAAATCACAACTGGAAAATACTTGGCACTATATATTAACTCCTGAAGGGTCACTACTGGCTGGGGAGCCCGTTCTCCCAAAGAACCCAGCTGGCCCAGAAGAATTCCAGGAATAAAAGCAAGTGGGCTGAGACGTGGACTAAGGAAGGGAGGTGACACAACCTACACAGCAGGCACCAAAAGACACCAGGGTTGCTTGGAAGCAGGGCCAGCTCCTCGAGTCCTGGCCAACGGTCACCAGCGAAATCACAGGGGCATCTCGCAGACGTTTGTTCTTAATGGCAAGAAATAATACTGAAGGATAAAACTGCTCCAGGTGTAAGTAGCTAACACCTCCTTTTCAAGTGCATCTACGCCACAGTCCACCAAACCCCTCAAAAAACCACTGCCTTTAAGAGCGTGATGACGACAACAGGAGGGTTTGGGTGGCCCCAAAGGGCTGTTGCTGCGGCTCCAACTCAACCCAGTTTGTGAACCCAGGCACAGCCCCAGCTCAACACCACTGACAACCACCAGGAGAAATGATTTCCCAAACCGCTCAGAACTCTCCTCCCCTGCTGTCTGCAGTCTTTGGTAATCTCAGAGGGACACACAGCAAGGGGTATTTTATGCAACTCAACCCCAACCCTCCCCCAAAAAACCAAACCAAACCGAGAAGATTTGAAAAAGGGCAGCATTTCCAAGGACAATTCAACTTCCAATTCACATTCGACTCCCAGAGCAGGAGCAGCAGCCTGGACCTGTTAAATCCCGCAGCGGGCTGCCTTCTGCAGAGGAATCTGGAATTCCCTCCAGACTAACTGGAATATTGCACTTGGCAGACTGCCTCCAGCTAACGCGGCGTGAACGCACACCAGGAGCAGCAGTCGCTTCCCGGGTTCCAAGGGGTTCATTCCAACAGCACCGAGTCCTCTCCTTCCTCATCCTCCTCATCCTCGCCTGCCTGGGAGAGCCCAGGAGAGGAGCCGGCAGCAGCAGCACGTGGTTGTTTGAGAGGCTCCACTCCGGGTACCCAAGAGTGGCACAGAGGGGTGAGGAGGCAGCGACTTCAGAGGACTCGGTTCTGCAGAACTCCTTCAGAGAGGGTTAGTTTCGGGTGGAGGTTTCCAAATAACTCAAGAGGCTCATTAAAAACAACAACAACAGAAAAAAAACCCACCCCACCCCACCAACCAAAGGGGAAAGGGGAGTTCTGGGCTGCAGGAGGAGCACGGGCAGAGTGAGGGGACGTTAGCATCGCTCTTTCTACACGTGCTGCTCTGTTCCCCAGCCAGGGCTGCGGGGATTAAGCTACTACCTTTCGACATTAGAGCTGTGCTGTAATTTACGGAGAAGGATCTGCGTCAGGTCAAAGGTGGTGAAGCTTATTCCCACTGCGATCGGACCTTTGACCCAGTTCATGCTGAGTCCTTTGTACAAGCCACGGATTAGTCCCTCTTCTCTTACGATCTCCTGCATGGTGAGAAGGATGGAACTGTACGTGTGTCCCATGACCCCCGCCGTCTGCATCCGTCGGCGAACCACGTCCAGGGGGTAAGAGGCCGACTGGCCGATCAAACCCGCGCAGGCACCAAACAAAAGCCTCTCCGGAGGGGATGGCTGCGACTTCCCACTGTGATCTGGGAAAGAGAAAGTGGCAGAATGGAGAAAGCTTCTCCTAATAAACACACCAGTAAGGTCAAGCGGGCTGGGAGCCGGAGCCGGGGGAAGAGCGCCAGAGCCCCTGAGATTTTTGTGCCCAACTTGGTTGTTGGCTGGTGTGGTGTGGAACCAAGTCCTTCTGCAACGGGGACTTGCACCTCCTTGCTCCTCTGCAAGACAGAGAGACTGCTTTTCTGCTGCCTGCCTCCTTGAGAGTCTGGAATCGGAGAGAGGGAGGCACAAGGCACCCTCCACGAGCACAGAACTGTGCCATTGGCTTCAAGGCCAGGAAAAGGACTTGTAGCCCTCAATTCAGGCCAACAGCATCCCAGCCTGTATCAGGAACTGTGTGGTGAGTAAGACTCGGGAGGTGATTGTCCCCCTCTACTCAGCACTGGTGAGGCCCCACCTCGAGGTGCTGTGTCCAGTTTTGGACCCCTCACCACTAAAAAAAGACCTTGAGGGGCTGGAGCGGGTCCAGAGAAGGGCAATGGAGCTGTGAGGGGTCTGAGGAATAAGTCTTGCGAGGAGAGGCTGAGGGAGCTGGGGGTGTTCAGCCTGGAGAAGAGCAGGCTGAGGGGAGACCTTCTCGCTCTCTACAACTCCCTGAAAGGAGGATGTAGCCAGGGCGGGTCAGTCACTTCTCCCAAGGAACAGGCCATGGGACAAGAGGAAACAGCCTCAAATTGCACTGGGGAGGTTCAGATTGGAGATGAGGAACAATGTTTACATGGAAAGGGTTCTTCAGCCTTGGAAGGGGCTGCCCAGGGCAGGGGTGGAGGCCCCATCCCTGGAGGGGTTTAAAAGCCGGGCTGATGCAGTGCTCAGTGACATGGGTTAGTGATGGGTTTCAGCAGAGTTGGGTCGATGGTTGGACTGGATGGTCTCAAAGGTCCCGTCCAACCCAGACAATTCTATGCTCTCAAGTTGGCCAAAAGCCTTTTCACCATCTCATTTGAAAGCAAACCAAGCTGCCTTTACCTGCATGCAGTTTCTTCAGCGTCTCGTAGGTGAAGAAGCTAAGCCCAGCGTACGGAATCACTCCTAGGATGGTTGGTGTAAATCCCCTGTACAAAGTCTTCAGTCCTTCCTCTCGGGATATTCGGATGAAGACATGAACAATATTGCTGTACCTGACGAGTGGACACAGGGAGAGCAAACCTGCACTGGTTAGTGACTGCACACACCAGTAACATTTCCAACAGGGCTTTCTGAAGGATCAACAATTAATTAATTCGGCTCTGAGCTCATCAAACAGCTCAGGAGGGATTTCAAAAGCCTGTCTGGAAAGGAAGAAGCCGGTGACCGGCTCTCCTACAGCCCTATCACGACGTGCCATCCTGTCTGTCAGATCCCAGAGGCGCGGGGCCAACTGCCCTCCCAAAGAACCAACGTGCGGGTCTTCGCTCGCGGGGTCTGTCTGTACCGATCCCCTTCCAGCCCCGGGACTACCCAGGGCTCTCGCTCATTTAATCAGAGCTCAGACCCCAGCAGTAAGAGGTTTATTGCACCAAAGGCTCTGAGCAAGAAGTGACCCAGAAAGTGGGGAATAAAGTCATCTGACCTTAAAAAGAAAAGTTCTGCGTTTGTTGGCGGTGCTTGTACTTGCTTTCGTTGGGCACTTACATCTCCTTCGGCGTGACAGCCATTCGAGCACGGACCATATCCAAGGGGTAGGTTAACATGGCAGCCGTGGTGCCTGCCAGAGAGCCGGCAATGAATCGAGGAAAGGGTGTCAGCGCTCTAAAGTAAGGTGAGAGAAGAGACCAAACAGATCACCTGGAGATGGAAACACTAACGTGGCTTTTGAGCACGGCTCTAGTCTATCTGCTCCCGAATCCCTTCCCTGCCTGCGTGCTGAAGAGCTGGATGTGGGAGGGGGTTGGAGCAGCCGTGGTTTGCCACAGCCATTCGAGACAGAAACCTCTGTTGAAGGCAAAAAGCCTGACTTGGGGTGTCTCAGACACTACGTGCCCAAAAGCAAGAGGCTCAGGCAACAGCACAAGGCTGGACCTTGTTGCTTCTCCTGCAAAGCAAAGCTCTTTGTTTTGCCTGCCCACTCTCAGCACAGGGAAGCGCTAACTCAATGTCTAGGCCACTTCTTGCTCACGCCTCCAGAAGACAGGGGTCTTCTCCTCACAGAGATCTCCCCTGTGCCAGACTAGAAGCCCAGCCCTCTGCTCAGACCCCTCGGCACAGCCCGTTCTGCAAAGCCCCCGCAGAGCTCTGTGCCCGGAGCTTTCCACTCGGCGGGTCTGCGCAGAGCAGAGCAACGCGCTCCCTTCCCTACAGTCTACGCTCCCACAAACTTCTCCAGCCTCCTCTGCAAGGCTCAAAAAGCCACGCTGGCTCTTACTTTCCCTGGAAGCCGTAGTAACTCCCCAGGAGCTGCTTGTACTCCTCGTGGGCGCAGAACTGGATGGCGGCGTAAGGGATGACGCGGACCATGGTGGCCGAGTTGCCCCGCCAGAGGCTCCAGAAGCCTTCGTTGAGGTAGGTGCGATAAATCAGCCTGTAGGCTTCCTGCAGGCAAGGGATGGGAGGTCAGGCAGGGAGATCACCATAAGAGGGACTCCAAACAATGGAGTAGGGGGGGGAAAGGTGACCCTACAGCTTAACCTCTCCAAACCCTCCTTCCCGCCCCAGCCCCGAGAGCTGCTGTTTATGCTCGAAACCCTGACTCCAGAATAAACCAACTAAAACCTCTTCTCTGGAGAGATGGAATCAGATACATAAGGGAGAAAAAGAACCAGAGTCAGGAAGACTGAGTTTTGCATTTGAGACATCTCTATTTTCCCTCCCAGGGCAAGGCACGGGGCTGGACTGCTGTTTGCTGTTTCCCAACCCAAATTAATCTTCTTAGTAGAAGAGAGAAACGTTTGGATCACAGATATTAGCACAGCACGCACGGAACAGCCCTAACCCACATGCAAGGGCACATCCAGCAAGCAGCTCCCAAAGCCCCATGTGCTATAGCCTCTGAAACAGCTCCAGTGGTGGTTGAGGGGAAAGAAAACCACCAAAAAAGGCTTTAAAATAAAACAAATCTCTGAGCCATGCCACATTTATTGTCACCTCACAGGTAGAACCTGGAGCACAAACGAGGACCGAGGCCCCTCTGTGCTAGGGGGATAAAAACATTAACTTGATGAACTCAACAGAGCACTGTCCTAAGGAATATTATAAACAAGACTGTTTTTCAGTCTTTCCCTCTATGCTCTGTCACTGCCAGTGCTGCTAATCTAACCCAAGCAAGAAAGTTAAACAAACATAAAGAAAAGGTGCTGTTAGGGCTATTACTACCATTAATCAAACCCTTCAGGTCAACAGGAGACAGACACACCACCTCACCTTGGCAGAAAATCTTTTTGAAGACACTAAAAAGAAAAACAACAACAAAAAAAGAGCATTAGGTCTTGCAGTAGATTTGGACAGATCAAATAAACCATACAGGCATTTTATCTGCAGGATAAAAATAGAAGCAAAGGAATTAATGCAAGAGAAAATAGAGATTCTTTCCAATAAACAAAGACTTTCCCCAGGTAAACGTTCCCAAATTCTCTTTAGCACATCAGTGCATTTCTCCAGCGGCTGCGCTGCGGTTTGGGCCTCAAACCAGGGCATCCTGTTAGGAAAACAATCCCAGATATCAGAATCTCAGGGATGGGAAGGGACCTTGAAAGCTCCTCCAGTCCAACCCCCTGCTGGAGCAGGAACACCCAGAGCAGGTCACACAGGAACGCCTCCAGGCGGGTTTGGGATGTCTCCAGAGAAGGAGACTCCACCACCTCCCTGGGCAGCCCCTGCCAGGGTTCCCTCACCCTCACCCTGAAGAAGTTTTTCCTCATATTGAAGTGGAACCTCCTCTGTTCCAGCTTGCACCCATTGCCCCTTGTCCTATCGTTGGGTGTCACTGAGAAGAGCCTGGCTCCATCCTCCTGACACTCACCCTTCCCATATTTATCAACACTAATGAGGTCACCCCTCAGCCTCCTCTTCTCCAAGCTCAAGAGACCCAGCTCCCTCAGCCTTTCCCCCTCTGGGAGATGCTCCACTCCATCATCTTTGCGGCCCAACATTCAGTTGCTGTCACAGTTCTTACTTTAAACCACTACAAATAAATGAATAAATTTAAAAAATGAGTAAAAAACAAACCCAACCCAAACAACAACAAACACCCCCCCCCCCC
>VZTM01007998.1:32061-44483 GCA_013400555.1 Jacana jacana
AACAAAACCCCCCCCCCCCCCCAAACCAGCCCCTGAGTGCTTCTTTCAGGTTCCAGCCCAGCGCCAGAGCGCAGCGCGGAGGGGGCTGCAGCGCGAGGCTCCACGCAAGGCCGGTTTCAGCCCAGCAAAACTCGCCATGGACACTGGAGTTTCCTTCCCTGCCTCCACTCAAACTGACAGCACCTCTTTAACCGTGTCACACGCCAGGCGTTTGGAAGCGAGATTTATTTGGCATCCAGCAGCTCTGTTTTGTAACCTTCCTCCAGCGGGAAGGCAACCCAGGCTAAAACCCCAACAGCAACACTAATGAAACACGGGTCCAATTAAGGGTCTATTGCAGTTTCTTGCAGACTCCTTTGAGACTTGTAACCTCTCAAGTGTATCAAACAATCACATGCAAATACATTTTCACCATGTTGCTCCTTTATGCAATTCAACACTTTTTTCTTTGGGTTGTTGTTTGTTCTGTTTTTGTTTTTTTTTCTTCTTGTTTTTAATAAAGAAAAACACCTCAATAACCAACTGCAGCTGGAATGGAAAAAGAGCTCTGTTCTTCCCCCAGCTCCCACAGGGAAATCCTCCAGTCTCTAGTTCAAGGGACAACCTTCCCAGCTTGTCTGACCCAAAGGTGCTGTCCCTCCTTCACAGATGGGGGAGAGGCCCCAGAGATAAAAACCAAACCAAACCAAAAAACCTTCAGGAGTGGTTTTTTCTTTTACCAAGGAGACCAGGAAATCCATCAGACCCGAAGGAATTGGTGAGAACAGGGAAGCTTTCACCACATCCTTTGCAGCGGGTCGGATGGGCCGAACCGAACACGCCTTTATATACACGCAGGTCTGTGCAAACCGAGAGGCCATTTGTATGGGCAGCTGTTGACTCACCCCGTCCATCTCACCTCTGATCCTGACATTTCCAACCTCAGATGAACCCACGGGCTTCGCTCCGGGGAGAAGGCACGGCACGTAGGCAGTGCTGTGCAAGCCGGCTCCCTGATCCCTGCAGCTTCGCCTCCCTCCTCACCCACAGCCCTGCTCATCCCAGACCTCAGCCCCCTGCTATACTGAATGAAAATCATGTCAAATGAAAGTCAATCCAAAATTAAATCCCATCCAGGGATTAGATTAAACCTACCCAATTCATTTAATCTGGGATGTCGACCAGATTTAAAACTCTTGGCCTCACCAAATGTCCACTGTATTAACCGCCCGCGCTCTGTGCCCCGGGGACGAGGGGATCAAAGAGAGCCCACGATGGGGCTGAATCCCCAAATCCTACTAAATGGCCGAGAATTTTCTCTTCCAACTAGCTGAATTTCATTTTCAGTGACAGACTTGCCAGGTTCCAGAAGGGGCTCTGTAACACCAAGCTCGGGACCGCCAGCTTCCGCGCCTCTCCCATCAGTAACTTCGACTCAAAATCAAAACCAATTCAGCTGCAGAACCACCACCACTCGGAGCAGGAAAGGCTGCACACGTTTGCAGAGGCATCCAGCCGTCAGCAAGAAGCTCAAACAGCTCAATTACCTCCCTCCAGCCTCCCCACATCTCATCCTGCTTCCTCTCCTCTCCCTGCCTTATTTCTCCATCTGAACAGACACAGAAACCCGGAGCGTTACCAACCACCCCCCTCAATTAACTCTGCCACCCAAAACTGTCCCTTACGTCACAGAACTCGTGGCACCAGCCACAGGCGTTGTCCCCAACCAGCAATACGTGCACCCACGCCACCCTGAAATGGCAAAGCCCTGGCTGAGCCCCATCCTCCCCGGAGCCAGCAGCACGGCCCCAGTGCACAGCTGACTGACACCCGCAATCATCCCAGCCCGGAATCAAACAATAGGGTTTGGTTTGGGTTTGTTTTTTGCTGGGTTTTTTTTTTTCAGACTCCGTTCACTGCAGTAACACCACTGTCCCTCCCACCAGGTCCCCGTGGGCTGAAGCAGGGCAAAGCCAGGAGAGCAGGGAAGGTGGTTTGGAGTCTGCTAACACTCAAGTAAGGGCTTTTTGCAGAAGCCAACGGGACTCACCTTGAAACATGATTTTTGTCCTATCCAAGGGAGCTACCGCAGTTTTAGCAACAGCACCAGCCAACGCACCAGACATCAGGGAGTTGAGGACTTTCTTTTTCTCCTGGTTGTCCTGGAACAGAGCATTTTTCAGTATGCCACAGCCAATCCTAAGCACCAGGTACAATATTTTACCTTCGCTGCAGAATTTCTCCCCTTTCAAAGAGCTGGGTCAAAATTCAAAATGTCAAGCACAAGAAACCCCCGGTCAGGTCACGAAGCACAAAGATTACGTTTGTCTGCCAAGATCTCATACCTCTTACAGGGACTGCTTTCGCCCTGTTCAGATTTCTAAAGGCTAAGCCACTGCCCCCTCATGATTCAGCCACGTACAGGAGGGAAGTTTCCCTCTTGCCCTTCCAGTAACGCCCTATTTCCACATCGTGCCCAAGACCCCACAAATAGAACAGGACAGGATCGCTATTATGATAAATGGGACAGAAGTGGTTTTGTTATTGACATTCCTGCCACGGCTCAGATTTATAAAGCCACGATCTCCTCGTAACACAGAGGCAGAAAGCAAGAAATTGACTCAAAACCCAACACCGTGAAGGCTACGGACCGAAAGACAAGTCAAGACAAGGCTTAAGAATGTTCACTTTTGCTATGCTTTGGCTTTTCACGGAGAAGAGTTAACATTTTTCTTCTTCTCAGAACGTTTCGCAGCTAAAAAGTTAATTTTTATTACCAGAATGCGTGGTTTGACTCAATTTTCCACCACCCCCCCCGCCTGCTCGGTGCTAAACGCGAGGGTAGCCGTGCAGAGGCAGCGCTGCCTGAACTTCAGCCCGGGCTCTGCTCTAAATCAGACCAAGGTTCAGTGCCTCCTTCCAGGGCTTCTTGCAGGAGTCTCCTGACAGCAGCAGGAGCCAGGAGAGCTCCCCCATCCATGGCTCTCGTCCAGCTCCGCCGCTAAAGACGTAGCAGACATAACCTTGAGGAAGGCAGGCAGCCCTTCTGCCGGCCCTGAGCGACGCAGCCCCTTCCCAGTGGCTGGAATTCCTTGGTTTTCCTCAGAGAAACTGAAAGCTACACCTTACAGCCGAACTGTACGTGGCTGCTGCTCCTCCAGGACTGAAATCCCATGGTTTAAGAGCTCCTCTCTCGACCCCACCGCGTATTCCCACCGATCTCCTCTTCTTACCTCTGACGGGAGGGGGGGTGATGTAACCGGCTCCACATCCTGCCCTTGGAAATCCACTGGACCTTCTCTCACACCATTACCCATACCAGTTGTGCTTATGAGCGGGCAGAAGAGCTACGGCTCCTGAATCGGAAACAAGGACAAAGCAAGAATTAGCACCAAAAGCAAGGAATATGCAGGTAATAAAAAATTTAGATGGGAAGGAAGAGCCACCCACTTCCAGGGCTGTTTTCAGTAGGAAAACCCCCACCCCAGGCTCGCAGCTGAGGAGCATTTCCAGGATCCCAGTGCCATTTCCTTCCTAAAAGGTGCAACTGTACGTGTGGGGAGTGTGTGTGTGTGTGCTTTGGTGCTTTGTAAAAACCATGTCAATCAATATTCACTCTTTCCAGCCCACGAGGAACTCGGCTGCAAGTTACAACATCAAAATACCCGTGGTTTCTAGGGAGAAGAATCAGAACCTCCCCTTCTCCTCTCCCATCGCTCACGGGCGAGGGTTTTGGTTGCTGTTCAGCTCTGCCCTGCTGAGCAGCCAGATAGGGGAGAGGGTGTGGAGAAATTGAAAACCCAGCCCTGGAAAAGGGGAAAGAAATAGCCCCAGCAGTACGTCCCCAAAGCTGCCACGAGCAATTGGAGGTTATTTTCGGACAGAGATGGATCCAGTGCCTCACACGTGCCACAAAGGCTATTTTGATGCCGCCGGTGACCTGCCTGGGCAGCTCATCAGTGATTTCAGAGCTCCTTTTTGTGTCACAGTGGCCACACACTGTGGGGCTGCAGCCCATGAATTGGTGGGGTTCGCACAGAGGTTTCTTGCTGCGATACACGCTCTCGCTTTGCCTCCTGAAAGGCAAGGTCAGCCCACCCTCAGCCGCAGGGTATGGGCGCAGAGACAACGCCGGCACCTCAGCACCCAAGAAACCTTATCTGGTGCTCAGGGTGCAACCTTCCTCATCCTTAAACGTGAGGGAAGGAAAGAGCTAAGAGTCTGAAAAACTGGAGTTTGCCCAGAAAGGCGGCCTCTCCGAGCTCTGCATCTATTCACCAGGGGAGTGGGTACCTACAACGAGGGGTTTTCTAAGCGATGACCCTGCTCCCATCGCCACCGCATCTCCATCCCCTTACACATCCCATGTCAGGGATTGGAAGGGACCTTGAAAGATCATCTAGTCCAATCCCCCTGCCAGAGCAGGAACACCCAGAGCACATCACAGAGGAACATGTCCAGGCGAGTCTTGAATGTCTCCAGAGAAGGAGACTCCACCAGTGTTCAGTCCCTCACTGTGAAGCCTCTTCCAGTGTTCAGTCACTCTCACCCTGAAGAAGTTTTGCCTCATATTCAAGTGGAATCTCCTCTGTTCCAGCTTGCACCCATTGCCCCTTGTCCTGTCACTGGGTGTCACTGAGAAGAGCCTGGCTCCATCCTCCTGACACTCACCCTTTCCAGATTTATCAACATTAATAAGGTCCCCCCTCAGTCTCCTCTTCTCCAAGCTCAAGAGACCCAGCTCCCTCAGCCTTTCCTCCTCTGGGAGATGCTCCACTCCCTTCATCATACCTTCCTTTCAAGAAATCTGCATTCCCCACCTGCACCCCAAGTTCTGCACACACACACACCCAGCCTTCTCACGTCTCCTCCAGCAAGTTCCTTCACCTCTGCAGCCTGCTGACTTTGAAAAGCTGTCTTAAGACTACTCCCCCCCACCTCTTTTTAACAATCTCTAGATATTATATGCTTGTCAGCACCTTTCATTCTTGCTGACCTATTTTATTTTATTAGTTCACCCCCCTCCCTCTCCATTGCTGGCATAAATTCATCGCTCTCATAAACTTCACTTTCCAGCCCCCTCGGTCGCGGCGGTGCCGGTGCGTGACCAATTTGGGATGAGGAAGCTCTGCGGGACCAGGTACCTTTCGCACCCAGACGTCACAGAATCCCAAAATCTCAGGGATGGGAAGGGACCTTGAAAACTCCTCCAGTCCAACCCCCTGCTGGAGCAGGAACACCCAGAGCAGGTCACACAGGAACGCCTCCAGGCGGGGTTGGGATGTCTCCAGAGAAGGAGACTCCACCACCTCCCTGGGCAGCCCCTGCCAGGGTTCCCTCACCCTCACCCTGAAGAAGTTTTTCCTCATATTTAACTGGAATCTCCTCTGTTCCAGCTTGCACCCACTGCCCCTTGTCCTGTCATTGGCATGGCTCACTGGAGCTTTGGGAAGACACCTCTCAATGGGTTTACAACACCTGAGGGTGTTTTCCGACAGAGGAGGTGGCAGGATGCTGCTCAGAGAGTAGGACAGCAAGATCTCGATGGAACTTGATGATCATTAAGGTTCCTTCCAACTCTGCCCGTTCTGTGACTCTAACCATCCCAACCAAGGATAACCACCCACCATCCAAAGCACAACCTGAAAACCATCAACTTGGAAAGTTCTGTCACAGAAACTCGGCCACATCAGCCCGAGTGGACAAGAACTCCCACACAGATCCAGACCAATGATGATTCCTAACACTGGGGAGCAGAGTGGTGCATTAAATGACTGTACAGAGCACAGACTGTTGATTATTTACCATTACTCTCTGTAGTTATTTCCTTCTCACAGGACCTGGAAAACCTACCCAAAACCAATGCCTGTCAGCAAAAGCGTGAAGGAAGTCACAGGTGGAGGTATAACCCCCAGCTCTCTCAAATAAGGAGATGTAGGTCACAGTCTCAGATTCGTCTCTACCAAAAATAAGCCTGCAAAAATAGAGAGGATGCCAGGGAGCCTTGGAATGCAACAGGCAACTTTGTTTTAAAGCACGATTTTGAAAGGCGATTGAGAAAGAGATGACTAAAAGGAAACGTTAAAACAAACCCCCCAACCCTGATGTTATTAAGCCTGAAACACGCTCGTGGATAAAGGTGGTACCCACTTACTCAACAAGGTCTTCTTTGATCCTACTCAGAGACGTTGTTCTATTGGTTTCAGTCCCCGATGCCCTGATCCTGCAAACCCTTGTCCCTACGCTGGGTTTTACCTATCAGAACTGCCCGCGTGCCCTGCAGAACCGCAGCCCCTGTGCTTGCAGGGGTTTACACGAGAAGACAGCGTTCATTATCCTCCCTGTTTCTGCCACAGAAACTTTTGCTCTCTGCAAAGGGTGAATCCAGCTCGATTTCACCCTGGAGCTGGGGCCGGGTTCCGACGGGGGCGAGTTATTCACCAAATTCTGGCTGTTAGGACCAATAACGCACGTTGGAGCCACGGGGAATGAAGCTTGGCTTTAAAGTTTGGGTGTGAATTCCTAGTCCCTGGCCATTAGAAGCCAGACCTTACTCTGCACAGGCAGCAATCGGACTCGCTCATTAAGTAATCCCCTCAAACCTGAGGCGGAGCGGCTGGATATCTTTTAAATCCTCCTATTTCGTGGAGAGCCCCATCCACAGTCATTACTCCCGCTTCCAAAGCCCCGGGAAACAAGGGCAGGGGGGGGTGTGTGGGGGGGGAAATAGCTGTGGATTAGATCTATTTTTTCTGTGTTATTTATATGGTAGTTACATGGGTCCCTGTCACTCCTCTGGATGCTGGCTGCTCAGCACCACGTGCCATAGAGTGGGTCCCTGTCACTCCTCTGGATGCTGGCTGCTCAGCACCACGTGCCATAGAGCTGGTCCCTGTCACTCCTCTGGATGCTGGCTGCTCAGCACCACGTGCCGTAGAGCAGGTCCCTGTCACTCCTCTGGATGCTGGCTGCTCAGCACCACATGCTGTAGAGCAGACCCTTCCCCTTGGAGAATATATAATCAGAGAGGAAAAATCGCTGGGGAAGGCAAGTTCAAAAGTTAAAGAGGTTTAATGAGTAACATCAGCCGTGCTTTTACCAACAAAATCCATGGGAGTTTAGTGAAGAGGACGAAGCACTTACTCAGGTATCCAGTTTCACCTCCATCAGAAAACACTGCCTGCAACCGAGCCGTGCTAATTGGCGGGTCCAGATTAACGAGTATTTACCGGGCTGGGAATGGGGGGAGCTCAGGCCCTTGTTTTCTGGCTTTTTAGACAAATTGATGAACTGAGCTGCGGAGCTCCGGTTTGTGACAGCCCTCTGGGCCCTGGGACTCTTTCTAGGTATCCTGCCCCGTGGTCTGGCAACTGCAGAGCCGTCTCCACCCCAAAACAAGTCCCATTCCCTGCGGGGCCGGAGGCGCAGAGAACAGGCATTGAAAACTAGAGCCCTGTTAAGTCGTCCCTTCCCACTCTCCCGGCTCTCTCCAGCAGCACGTAATGAATACCTGAGCAAGTCCAATCAAGCTGTCAGATGGACTCTCTGACAACCCAGACGTTCTGCTTTCCTTGGCGGCGATTCTGATTAAAAGGACAGGCGAGAGGGAATCGAGCTATTCCGATGAGGAAAGCAACCCAGCTGGGAAGAATGGCCTGCGGGCAGGTGCCAGCCCATCGCCCAAAGCAAAGGGTTTCGGAGGAGAAGCCGGCTCTGGCTGTCCCAAATCCAACCACGGTGCTGCCTTTCAGGTGAACATCTTTTCAATGGCACGGCCTTACGATTGCGAGTTCCTCAGCAGAAGAGCCAAGGAGTTTGGGAGAGCAGCAGCAGCAGCACAACCAAGAAACAAGCACAAACTCTCCCATTAGGGGCACGCACAGTTTAAAACCTAAAGCAAAGGTTTTGCAGGTTATGATGCAGTTCCACCTTTCAAAATTAAACCTTATGTAAAGTTTTGACTTTGCATCATTACGGCACAAACTGCCCGAAATTCCTCCTCTTTACCAGCCTGGGACACGCTTTCCCGTGGCAGATCATGCCAGCAGCTTCCAGGAGCTGCAGGAAAGAGGAGATGTGAGGTTGGAATAAAAGTCAACACCCACGGAGGCAGAAATCCCACTGCCCACCCTTTCCAGGCGTCACTAACACCCCAACCACCCCCATTCTGCCAACGTCTGGGCAGAAGCAAAACTACCTGTTCATAGAAAAATACCTTTACTACAAAAGCTGAGCCAGTCATTACAGTTCTCGCATCACTACGTGGTCAGAAAGCAGGAGGAGCCCGGGCATCCCGCCCAGGGACCGGCTCATGATGCCCCAACTGCTGAAAAACATGTTTGTCTGCTATTTTCCAGTGGAGTTTAGACCCGTCACGGAAGCACTAAGGTTTCTGGAAGAACAACCCTCGCCCCTCCAGCAGGAACAGCGGATCCGCCGCAAAGCAAACAGCCAGCGACGGGAATGAGATGGTTGGGTTTCCCTGGGACCACCCCAGCAGCAATTACAAAAGTCACTGAGGGCCCCAGACGAGGGGGTGCCCCACCAGATGGGTAATGGCAAACCCACAGGGGTTCAGGGACTCCATGCCCACAAAATGCCGTCAGGTCCTGCCACCCGCTTCCCTCTAGTCGTCACCCAAAATGAGGAGACAAAACGGGGCGAATACTGAAACTTTGAAGACTTTTTTATTCAGTCTTGTTTGGCACCTCCCATGCTTGCTGTTGGGGTGACAGCAAGTCACCCCAGTTCACCTCTGGGGCAGAATTTCCATTTAATTAAGGTAAAGTCACTCGTAGAACTCCATCCAGACACACCAGCTTCCCTTGCTACTCAACAGCTACCCAGCTCCTAATTCTTGTTTCTTTTAATAGTTCTTATGTTGTTAACATCACTAATGGAAGCCTATAATTAAACCAGGGGGAAAAAAAGAAACAAACCAGAAAACCAGAAGAGTTCTGGCAGAAATTTTCACACATTTTCCCAGGCAGGCTGAAGTTAAACAGCACCCAGGGAAGTTGCTCAATTAGGTTTCCTTCAATTGTTAAACTGAGCAATTGAGCCTGACAGAGAGAGAGAGAGAGAGAGAGAGAGAGACGTGGTAAGAGCTGAGATTACTGCAGCCTTAAATTCACCCTTGGAGCGAAAGCAGCGCAGAAAAAAAAGGGCTGAAACACTCAGAAGAGGGGGATGAGCTATAACTAGATGGCCCCTTGAGGTCCATCTTTGCCTTCCAGTTTGATTAAGCCATTAAAAATCAAAACCAGATATGCCCTGCAGACTCAACCCTCTTCAGTCACATTCAGCTTCCCGCCGCATACAAATCCGCTCCCAAAACATTAGCTATGAACAGCCCATCGCGTTTCTTCCTTCAAAGCTCTGCACAGAAACCGTTAGCGTGATCTGAGGGACTCATTGACAAAAAAAGGCTCACTAAATTACAGTATCTGGAAGAGTTTAACATTTTTTTAACGTGCCTTCTCAGCTCCAGAGCAGAAGGCAAACGCTCCTCCTGCCTCCCTGGGCCAGACCTGAGTCT
Source organism: Jacana jacana (assembly GCA_013400555.1). Taxonomy (NCBI): domain Eukaryota; kingdom Metazoa; phylum Chordata; class Aves; order Charadriiformes; family Jacanidae; genus Jacana; species Jacana jacana. Next base: position 41,579 of record VZTM01007998.1, read on the forward strand.
GCCAATAAAACTGAGGGTAAAGATACAAATTCCTTGCGTGGTTTTAGATGATCTGGCTCCAACAAAGGCAGTTGCTGGACACTAAGAAAGGGTTAAGTGCAACCCCCTGCTCACAGAGCCTGCTAGACTTTTCAGGAGCCCAAGACTGAGCGTGGAAGGAAGGCACGAGCCACCCAACAGAGAAAAACCCTGGCAAGGGAAAACACAGTGCTTTCATTCTCCAGCTGCTAAAAGGAGGCTGTGCTGGGAACACCTCAACTCTGCTTTCCACAGCCAAACACCAAGGACTGGTTCTTATCTGCAAGACAGATAATGGGTTTATCTGCATGAGGGGACCGGGTGACAGGGACCTGCTGCTGCACCCACCCCTTCGTCAGCCCGGGATCGCCTTCCTTCAGCAACAGGAGGCAGGAAAACAAATAACCAACCACAGACACCCTCAAAACTCAGACCATCCTCCCAGCTTGAACACTCCTCTCAAGAAGTATTTATCAAGGGTAACATCCTAAAGAAATGACAATAAAATATGCCATGTGACCTCTCGCTCAGCAGGCTCCTGCAGGCCCATGCAAAGACAAGCTCTCCCATCAGGGGATCCTCGATACAGTCCCCTCAAGGTCACCCCCAGACACACACGAGGTCCCAAAGTGACAGATCCCAGCACAGATGGAATTTTTTTTGTTGAATACAAACAGATTATCTGGAGTACAGGCAACCCCCAGCCAACACACGAGCAGCCTTTGCCAGGAACTATTTCAACACAGTAACAGAACTCTGCTCTAAAACCCCAGCAGTTTAAACTGCCTATGAAAACCAAAAAAAAAAACACCAACAAACAAAAACCACCAAGAACTGCAATCTTCCATCATTAAGCAGCAGGCCCCACACACACGTGTGCCAAGCAGGTGTCTCTTCCTAACAGCAAGCCTTTCCACATCGCCCGGAGTCACACCCGGCAGGGAGCTGCCCACCCCGCTGCCTCCTGGACTCACTCCCAATTGCACACAACAAACATTCTTGCAAAGTTAAGCCCCAGCTCTGCTTAACCAAAGCACTGCAGACTCCAGTTAAGTCTGATTACCCTACGGTAACTGAGGCCCAGCAGCACGAAGGGGTGACACAGACACACCTTCATCCTCAACTTGACGCAGGGGGTCTAAGTCGAGAGGAGAGAGCTCCTCCAACGCTCTATTTCACGACCTGGAGTAAGCTGCTCACAATTCAGCTCTTCTTTCCACACAGCACAAAAAGGAACCTCCCTTGGTGTGACAGCTCCTAGGAGCACTTACACATCACCTGGAAAACGGAGCACAGCGCTGCCGTGTGAAGCGCTGCCATCGGCTTCACCTCAGGAAGGTACAAACCCGAAGGCATCTTCCCACAACCAGCAGCAAAGTTACTAGAAGAACTTCAGTCCTGGTTCCTGAGCTTTCTTCTTAAGGCCAAACCTGTCTGACCTGTACCAAGCCCATCGGCTTCACCGGGTAACCACACACTCCAGGCTGCCGTCGTGCTCACCTGACGTTTTATTTAACCTCCTGAAGCAAAGCTGCAGGCGGCAGATATACCCAAAACAGGCAGCGGGGACGGCCCGAGCTGGTGTGCAAGCCACAGGTCAAGCAAAAAGAAAGCTCCCGACTCACACCTCTGTGCTAGCAAGGGCTAAAATTCCCCTGCCTGGAGCAACCACCCAGGGGCCAGCGGGTTCCTGCTGAAATCCAACACCAAGGCCAGCCCCGGTCCCCGCTCTCCTCAAGATTCACAGGTCCTAAACAACCACCTCGATTTGCTGGGGGGAAGAGAAACAAAGCGTTGAGTATCCACAGCTTGGGAAGGAGGTAGAGGTGCTCCGAGTCACCTGGAACCCAGCCCTGGTGTTTCAGACACCCCATCACACGATTATTTTTAAACCCATTCACCCACAGGTTGTTGGTATGATTATGCCACCCCCCCCAGTACCCTGATTACACACTCTCTCTTCCCTCAGCTGTTTTCCAACACCCACGGACACCTCTCCTCTTCCTTTACACACACACCCTGCTCCCAAAGTAGAGCCAGTAAAAAAAAACCAACCAAACAAAACAAACCCAAGCAGAGCGTTTTCAAAACACTCCAAATCCACCAAACCACAGAAAAACATCGCAAGGAGCCTCCAGAAACAGCTCCGCAGTCAGCGTGACCGGGGAGCAGAAGGAGAGCCCGACACACCAAAAACCAGCTGAGTGGCGGCAGGCTCCGACCCCCTTTGCTAAATCAACAGCCAAGAGGGAAATCATTGCCCACAAACACCGTCTTCAGCCCCTCCAGACCTCAGGGGGTGCAGGTTTAAGGGCAGCACCACCGGCAGCCGGAGGTACAGCCGGAGACCCGTCCCCAGGCAGCGGGGGAGGTGGAACAGCATTTATTAACCATGCACAGCCGCTTCCAGCGGTCTTTTCGCGTTGCAATTCAAACCCAAACCAAAGACGCTCCTTCCCTGCCCGCGTTTGAAGGAGCAGCAGGGAACCCCCCCCGCTTCACCCCCATCCCGGCTCGACAACTTTCTGCCCGCGCCGCAGCGGGAGAGGCGCCGCAGAACCCGGAGAGAGATGGGCGTTTAACATCCTCCCTGCCCTCCGGTACCTACCCCGCGGCAGAGAACGGCGCACTCACCTTGTTCTGGGGTCCCCATCGACTTAAAAAAAGCAAAGCGACGCGAAACACACACACACACACACACAGAAAAATCACATCTAAGCCCACACCCGGAGACAGGCACTCGCCCGAGCCCGGCTCCGATCACAGGGCTCTGGGAAGCAGAGCCTGACAAGTGACACTCGGGGGACGGGCTGGCGAGGCAGCGGGCAGGAGACGGGGCGGAGGGGAGGGGGGCAGTAGGACAGGCTGGCACGGCGGCAGGGGGGCA
>VZTM01007998.1:46672-74133 GCA_013400555.1 Jacana jacana
TAAAGATTTCACATTTACAGATGAACTGCAGCTCCTCTGCTCAGCCCAACGCCGGTTCACTGAGCCAGGCTGCCCTTCTGACCTGTCCACAGCTCTCGCAGCTCCACTTTGCAGCCGAGGTCCCTCAGCGCAGCCTTGGCCACGTCGTCGCAGTCCCTGTGGGCTGCCCGAGCTTCTGTTATCAGGTTCTCAGCTCCCATCTCTAAGATGGGCTGAGAAAAATCCCGGCTCCGGGAGACCAGGTTGCGGATCAGCATGCAAGCCTGTTTCTGAGGAGAGAGGTTAAATGAGAGACATCAGTGTCTTTGGCAGGGAAATACCACCCTTGGAGGGTGCTGGAGCACACAAAGCCGAGCTGGCTCCAACAAAAGGAATCTTTTCTGCACAACCAAACGTGGGATGCTGTAAAGACAGGGACTAACTATGTCCCGGAATAAAAATCCATGGGCAAAAGCACTGGGGCTATTTCACACTGCAGATTCTAGAACAAAACCTCCTGCTTCTGTCAGAACAGCCCGAAATCTCAAACACCAGCCAGGCAACACCAAGTGCTTCTGTAAGTAATGCTGAAAGAATTCTCTGCTGAGGGCACCCCCACCCTCCCACACCCCCAGGGGCTGCTCCAGGCACCTTCCCCAGCACCTAAACTGCTCTTTCAGAAAACAGCCAATAACGGTATTTTGATACACTGGAGAGCACAGAAGTGGACACAGAATTGCTGAGACTTGGATGAGAAACCAGAGGTTAACTTCTTGCCATGTTGGTGTTTTATCTGACTCTGGAGCCCAAGGCGGCAATGTCTCCTACAGGACAGGTAACACCGTAGCACAGACTGGGTCTGGGAGAGCCTATCCTCATCCTGCTCTTTGGAGGAGGAGGAGGAGGAGGAGTAATGCCTGGAAGAGAAGCATGGCATTCCACAGTCGCTTCTTCCACAGTCGCTCAGCGTGTCCAGTTCTGGGCTCTCCAGTTATAGAAGGAGGGGGAACTGCTGGAGAGGGGACTGCAGGGGACCACCAAGATGATGAGGGGCCTGGAGCATCTCTGGGATGAGGAAAGGCTGAGGGACTTGGGGCTTTTAGTCTGGAAGAGAGTAGGCTGAGGGGGGATCTCATCAATTCCTATAAATACTTAAAAGATGGGTGTTGGGAGGATGGGGCCAGGCTTTTCTCAGTGGTGCCCAGGGACAGGACAAAAGGAAACAAGCACAAACTTGTACATAGGAAGCTCCACCTAAACCTGAGGAGGAACTTCTTCCCTGTGAGGGTGGCAGAGCCCTGGCAGAGGCTGCCCAGAGAGGCGGTGGAGTCTCCTTCTCTGGAGACATTCCAAACCTGCCTGGACACGTTCCTGTGGGACCTGCTTTGGCAGGGGGTTGGAGGAGATGATCTCTAGAGGTCCCTTCCAACCTCAGAGCGTTCTGTGATTCTGTGAATTCAGGTGGGTTTGAAAGCCAAAGTAAATTTTCCTCTGACCATCATGACACACGTGGCGAGTCCTGCCTTTAGCTGCTGCATTCCCAACGCACACTCGGAACCTTTTGGTACCCGTCAAGGACGAGACCCCCAGTGAAGGGGCAAACGCAGCCAACACCAATCCTGAACAAAGAATTAAGTGCTTGGAGGCAAATACCTGAACAGCCACTTCTCGTGGGTGTGCTTTCATAGCCTGCAGAGCTGCCAACGCCCCACCGCCTTCCATGATGACATTACAGTTCTCGGGTTTGCGCAGAGCCAACATGCACAAGGCGGCACAGCCCTGCTCACAGATCTGCAGGACAAAGGGGAACAAGACACTCACTGCCCGAAAAACATTGCTTTAAGGGAAAATAAAGAAGTCTTGGGAGTTTGTTTCCTTTTTGGGCGGTTTTTAGGATTTATTTCTTCCACCGAAACTTCCCACTTCTCCGACGCGTGAGCCAAGTTTTACACCCTGGAGGGGTAAAGCACTGTAACCAGTGTCCACCTGAGACAGGATCCAGAAAATCCCCAGTATAGGAAAGCGGAGACACATTTACACAAATATTTGCCAAATCATGCACTTGTCTGCTCTACAACAACTGGATGTTAAAGGTTTAATAGATTATTCGGTCACAGCCATTTAACTGCTGTGCTCTCAGCACAAGCTGTCAGAGATGACACCACCACATTATCTGGCCCAAACCTGAGCTCCGTTCCCAGCCCCAGTGGGACTTCACCGACCAGTTAAGTGCATACCTGAGGGTTGGGAAGGTGATGGCTTATAGCGAGCACGATGAGGCCCGTTCCCCCAGCGTTAACGATGGCATCTTTCACATCGTCGTTACCCGCAACCGCTCGGATGGCGCTCAGCACCTGCTTCACCACGTCCTGCCGTCACCAAGAGGAAGAAAAGAAAACAGGTCAGAAAGCTGCAGGGAGAGTGTTGTGCATTTCTGAAAGCCGCCCAGAACGTCCCCCGGCAACTCCAGCCACCCGTCACTCCCAGCTACAGAGAGTTCTGGGTCACTCACACCTCAGACACACTTTCTCGCTAGAGAGAAAACCTTGTTAGCTTGGCAAAGGTTTTCAAAGAAGTGTAAAGAATCAAACATCAACCCTCTGGGACTTGAGCTTCTAAATCCCCTTGAATCTCTTCTTTCTAGAAGAGGCAAACACCAGAAGCTTGGTTTTCTTGGGAGCAAGCAGAGCTCTGTTCATGGTGACTCCCTCTGTCCTCCACGAGCAAGGGGCTCAGAATTACTGCATTACCTGACAGAGCAGCTATTTCTGTATACAAGGCCATAAATAGGGACTCAGTGGTTGAGTTTCAACCCTAACTACGCCTAAAATAACGCACAGTCCAAGGCCCATTCACACCAGGACTTCAAAATAAAAAGCAGGCCCTGCTGCATTACCCCCACTCCCAAGAACACTTTCTATCGCCCACCGGGTGGTCGATGCAGTCGGCCAGCAGAGCCACCATGAAGTTTAAGCCACCAAGGTCCACAATTTCTTGACAGAATTCATTCCTGACAGAGAGGCGAGAAAGGGTGGCACACAGTTCACTGAGAACACTGGAGTTATCTGTGAAGGCTGCAGAGGAGAGATGATGAATGGAGTAACTACGAGCAAGGAGGGGTGGCTGCACAATCAAGGTGGTTTACTTTGCTGCATTTAAAAAAACCAAAAACCAACAACCAAACAGGAAACAGTGTAGAAGACTCTTTATATATTAAAACACACCAGCACAGGAGACATCCTGCTGTTCGCTCCAGATCTAGGCTGGGACAGAATTCCCTCTTCTTGGCAAGAATGCAGCACGGGATATCGTGCCCATAAACCTGCACCAGGCTGTAAAATACTTCCCAGAGAGGCTGACAAATAGCTCTGGTTACTGCCACCTCGGTGCTGCTGACAGCCTCTGGGGAAGTCACACCGTTTGTCACTCGCGGGGCTCATTTCACCAGGAGAATTACAGGGCATTTTAGTGGCCAATTTCTGAACCACCCCTGGGGAGCTTAAGAGTTACGCTAAAGCAGGGGTCCGAGATACGGAAGCAGAGAGGGTTCAAAATCAGCATCAACAGCCACGGGGTTAATTTTACCTTTGGCAGCTTCAATGAGGACTCTTAACCCATCGTTCTCCAACACAATCATTTTGGCGTGATCGTGAGCGTGACCGAAGGGCACACGGATGTCGTCATCGAACGTCATGACCCTGAGGGCAGAGGAGGCCGCTCGGACGACGTCGGCGTTGCTCCCGTGCTGGACGATGGCCGCGGTGAGGAGGGGCAGAACCCCACCTTTCACAAAGTCCTGCCGATTCCGCTCGTGTTTCAGGCAGGCGTGGCGAACGCAGCGGATCCCGGCCAGCGTCACCTCCCCGTCCTCCCCGTGCTCTTTCAGAGTCTGCAGCAGCAGGTCCTGCCCAGCGGAGTCAAGCAGGTCTGGCTGCCCATCCAAGAGGGCGGACAGAGTGGAAAAGGCTTTCAGCATCAGATTTCTGTCTCCCAAAGCCAACTGGCAGGCAGAGAATACCACGGAGTAGGCGCCATTCTGCCCAGCCAGGTAGCGGAAAGCCAGTTGCTCTTTGCACTGGTCAGCGAAGACCCCCAGCTGCTGGGCCACCTCAGCAAGACTGCAGTCAGCAACAGCTTTCTCCAGGGAATCTAAAGTCTAAAGAAGACAACCCGAGTTAATTTTCCATCTGAGCTGTGAAGCAACAAGAGCAGTCCTTTAGGGTCAGTCGATATTTCTGTGTTTTTAAGTTTTAAACGAGACTCTTATGAGTTTGGGAAACCTGAGAAGCAGCTGGCGTTAAAGTGCAGCGTTCTGTCTCCACACACAGAACCCCTGGAGGAATGGGGGCTTCTCTGGGCTTCTGCCATCACTGCATACCAGTCTGACCAGGAGTGAACCGGGTCCAAGGGCACATCTCACAGGGGTCAGTGGTGTGTATGGGTATTTTTACGCTCTCGGTGGTGAGGAATCGCATCCAATCCTTTCCTCTACCCTCAGCAAGGCTGCCAGCAGCTCCCACCTCCCTTACTTGCACCCCTTTCATTAACGTTCTTCTGCGGCTCGAGTTTACCTGACAAGGGCAGGATCTGCTTTTTAAGTTACAAAAGGCAGAATCTGCATTTCCTGGGCAGGACGTGCTGCATTTTGCACAGCCGCAGCCACTGAAAAGCACAGACCAGCTCTTTAAATGCATATTCCTGGTTTGCAGAACAGACGGGACTAGCTGCTTGTTGCAGCGCTCCCAAAGAAATGGGACAGAAGCAGAAGTAGAAGGCAAGTCTCAGTGTTCTTAATCAATAACTTAAACTATTCTATAACCCTGATCCTTACAAAACAACATAAATTTGTGTGCTCCTACCAGCAGTATTTCATGCTTTTGCTTCTGGCCATTTTCAGAGGCAGGCTGCCGCACAGCTTTCACAATATTGCTCAGGTCAACACCTACAAAGAAAAACAAACCCAAGATATTAACACATATTAATATTAGTTACAGGAGCTTGGGTGAAATTCCTCAAGTCAACCCCTGTGAATAAAGATTAACTTATCGTAAAGCGTGGACGAACGCGCAAAGCTACTGAAACGTGGCTAAAATCCTAACTGGAGTGCCCAAATACACCCATCGATTCTGGCTAAACGTCAACTGGGGAAAATAAAAAGAAAAGAAACCAAAGAAAGTTTAATTTCATTGACCAAATTGCACCCTGTAGTTTCACTCAAAGCAGTTTTTCCGTCATAATTACTCCACAAAACTAGGTTAGCATTAATAGTGTCTATCTCCCGCTTCACAGAGGCTTCTTTTCCATACCGTGATCCTTGCAGGTAGGTTCTCTTACGTTTCAAGGTATGTAAAACCTCAGCCTGTAACAACCTGAAGTGCAAAAGCAGATGAATATACAATACCTTGGGACTCAAACTGCTGCACAGCTTCTCTCACAGCCTCTTCCGGATCCATTTCGAACTCTGCAATGTTTTCTTGCACTGCATCGTCAAAGGTTTCCTGAGCAATCTGCTTCGATCCCATTTTACCCGGGGGGGACACGCCGCCTCCTCGCCCTGGCATTAAGACAGCCCACAAGTCGTTTTGGTGCAAAACCTCCTCACGTGAACCAGAAGCAAAGGAAGTGACTTGCTCTTTTTTTCCAAAAGAAAAGCGCCAAACTCAACCCCCCCAAAACATAAAGGGATGATTTTTATTTGTTAACATATAAGCGTAAAAAAATAAGGGGGGCTTTCAGAGGCTGGGGATTTGAATGGGAAGGCTGGTGGGTGTGTTACCGTGACAGGGTTCTTGCTGCACCTTCCCTGCTTCAGGGGCATGGCAGGGGAACCTGCCCGGACACCCAGGCCCCGAGACCTCACACGCTCGACGGTTACCACAGCCCGGAGTCCCCGGCCCATCTCTACCCCCGCTTCCACCGCAGGGCCCGGTTCCTCCCCACATTCCCCTCAGGAGGCCCTACCGGCCAGGCGGGCCCAGCCCCTACCCCGGACAGGGCCCAGGAATCGGGTGCGGGTACTAAGGAAGCTCCCGGGCGCACAACGGGCCTCGGTTCTCCTCATGACCCACCTCCGTCCCCTGCCGCCGTTCTCTGAGGGGCTCCTTCCTCCTGACAAAGAGCCGCAAGCAGAGAAGACCGGCCCCGCTCGGCCGCCGTACACAGCGCGAGCCGGCCCCCGCCCTCCCGCTGCGCATGCGCGGGTGCCAAAAGTCACGCCACGGCGCTAAGGAGGGGGGGAAAGGAGGGAGCGAAAAAGAACCCGGGGAGTCCCGCTGCGCATGCGCCCGGCCCGCCCTGACCCGTAGAGCCCGGACAGCGCATGCGCCCCGCCTTAACGTGCCGCCGNCCTCCTCGCCCTGGAATTAATACAGCCCACAAGTCGTTTTGGTGCAAAACCTCCTCACGTGAACCAGAAGCAAAGTGACTTGCTCTTTTTTTTTCAAAAGAAAAGCGCCAAACTCAACCCCCCCAAAACATAAAGGGATGATTTTTATTTGTTAACATATAAGCGTAAAAAAATAAGGGGGGCTTTCAGAGGCTGGGGATTTGAATGGGAAGGCTGGTGGGTGTGTTACCGTGACAGGGTTCTTGCTGCACCTTCCCTGCTTCAGGGGCATGGCAGGGGAACCTGCCCGGACACCCAGGCCCCGAGACCTCACACGCTCGACGGTTACCACAGCCCGGAGTCCCCGGCCCATCTCTACCCCCGCTTCCACCGCAGGGCCCGGTTCCTCCCCACATTCCCCTCAGGAGGCCCTACCGGCCTGCGGGCCCAGCCCCTACCCCGGACAGGGCCCAGGAATCGGGTGCGGGTACTAAGGAAGCTCCCGGGCGCACAACGGGCCTCGGTTCTCCTCATGACCCACCTCCGTCCCCTGCCGCCGTTCTCTGAGGGGCTCCTTCCTCCTGACAAAGAGCCGCAAGCAGAGAAGACCGGCCCCGCTCGGCCGCCGTACACAGCGCGAGCCGGCCCCCGCCCTCCCGCTGCGCATGCGCGGGTGCCAAAAGTCACGCCACGGCGCTAAGGAGGGGGGGAAAGGAGGGAGCGAAAAAGAACCCGGGGAGTCCCGCTGCGCATGCGCCCGGCCNTGCCCGCGCCTGTGGTAGTGCGGGGCAGCGGGCAGCCCTGGGGGTCGCCCGGTGAGAGGTGGGGAGCACCGGCGGCCTGCGGTTCCCCCTCACGCCGCGTTCTACCTCAGGTTCGGCCGCCCCTCTCGGGGAAGCCGGGGAAGGAACTGTCCGCCATCCCCGCGGTGAATTCCCCTAACGGGAATCCGCCCGGGGCGAGCCTAGCGCAGGGAGGGAGGGGGGGGAGGGTGTCGGTCCGGGCCAGCGGGGAAGGCGATACCGGCACCGGTGGCGGCCGTGCCCCGGGCAGGGACAGCATTGTGCTGTTTTGCTACAGGATAAAAATGGCCTCTCGGCGGATCACACGGGAGACGTTTGATGCTGTAGTGCAGGACAAAGTTAAAAGGTACCGCATGGACCGGGGTGATGCCATGGAGGACGCGATCCATCATTTTAAAGGTAATGAAACCCGGGCGTGCCGAGCCGTGGGTCACAGCAGCTCCTCGCTGTCGGCTGCCTCGGGCTCCTTCCCTTCCATTCACCTAGATTTGCCTCCAACGGGGACTCGTGCTGGTGTTTTTCCACTTCCATCTTTATTTAAGGAGTTAATAGCTTGGCATGACTGATGCTATTTCTACGCGGAATGCAAATTCCAGGCAAAAAACCCGAATTTCAAACAAAGGAATTCTGTTCAGGCGGCATCGGAGTGTGGGTCCGGTTTNCGCCCCGCCTTAACGTGCCGCCGGGCCACACACATGCGGTCGGCGGCCTTCTGCGCATGCTCCATGCGGGAACTCGCTGAGGCGGCCCCGCAGGGCAGCGGGAGCCCCGGGAAACTGCGGCCCGCTCCCACCACCTCCCCTTTTCCTTACCGGCCCGGTACCGAGCCTTCGCCGTTAGTACCGACCCGCGGCAGGGCGGGGCAGGGCAGCATCACCCCCAAAACCAGCCGCCCGGAGGTGCATGAGGAGGCCGCGCCTGCCTCACAGCAAGCCCGGCACTGCGCAGGCGCAGGGAGGGAAGGGGTGGGGCTAGCGGCGTCCCGCGGGGGCTGCTGGGAGGTTCCCGTGTGGCGGGGAGGCTGCGGGACCGNGCGGTGAATTCCCCTAACGGGAATCCGCCCGGGGCGAGCCTAGCGCAGGGAGGGAGGGGGGGGTGTCGGTCCGGGCCAGCGGGGAAGGCGATACCGGCACCGGTGGCGGCCGTGCCCCGGGCAGGGACAGCATTGTGCTGTTTTGCTACAGGATAAAAATGGCCTCTCGGCGGATCACACGGGAGACGTTTGATGCTGTAGTGCAGGACAAAGTTAAAAGGTACCGCATGGACCGGGGTGATGCCATGGAGGACGCGATCCATCATTTTAAAGGTAATGAAACCCGGGCGTGCCGAGCCGTGGGTCACAGCAGCTCCTCGCTGTCGGCTGCCTCGGGCTCCTTCCCTTCCATTCACCTAGATTTGCCTCCAACGGGGACTCGTGCTGGTGTTTTTCCACGTCCATCTTTATTTAAGGAGTTAATAGCTTGGCATGACTGATGCTATTTCTACGCGGAATGCAAATTCCAGGCAAAAAACCCGAATTTCAAACAAAGGAATTCTGTTCAGGCGGCATCGGAGTGTGGGTCCGGTTTCAGGGAGGTCCCCAGAGACAGCGCTGAGGATGGAATTCTGCACGTCTGATAAGTTCAATAAATGTAGGAGGGCATTGAAGGCTTGGGGTCTTTGTACTGCATGTTATTTTTGGAGAAAAAAGCTAAAAGCAGGACATTAATCTAGTGAGTGTATACAAAACACGATGTGCAATTTCTCTTATCTTCTAAGTATGAGATTAAAAATGTCTAGGAAAATGACTTGCATTCATAGGAAATTGAGAGCTCTAAAATGAGATCCCTTCTGGTTTCTGAAAGTTACATAAGCTCCAAAAAAAAAATAATTCATTTAAAATACTTAATTTGTTCAAGAACTCTTTGCTTTCTGAATTTAGCCCCTAGAATTAAGGAATGGGGAGTCTGGGATGCAGGTAATTCTGTAGTTAGATATCTGTGTATGAGCTGTAGAAAATCTGATGCTCTCTTCAGCTGTGGGACCCCGGCATTCAGCGTGGGACGGGAAGGTGCTTGCTTTTTGGTATTTTTACGTATGAGAAATGTGAGTAGAACCGTTGTGAGCACAACGTTAGCATCTTGCTGGACTGAGGAAGTTGTGAGCAGGTAGAAGATGGGGTTTGTAGCAGGTTTTCCGTTTTGGCTTCAGCCAGAGTAGAATTTTCAAGGAATTGTTTTGTGGTGCCTTTTAAGCCACTGTTGATCCTTGGCTGCTTTGTGCCCGTTGCGAGTTCCTCGCCGTACCCCAGGGAGCTAACGGGAACACCCTGAAGCTAGAAATGCGTCCTGCTCTTCAGAGGTTTTTCTTTGTTGGCTGCTGGGTCTAAATGTCTTTATTGAGTATTTTTCCTGGCGCTGTTGGCGGTGTGTCGGTGTATTCACAGTGTTCTCCTTACAGCTCATTCACGGCCCGTCCCAAGACCAAGATACGAAGAGAGTTTTCACGATGACGGGAGATACGCTCACGACAATGCCCAGCACCATCCTCATGATGACTGGAGTGAAGACCCTCGAGATGACTATCCAGGACCTTCTTACAGATCTGCCAGTCCCCTCCTAAGGAAAGATAACTATTACCACGAACAGTACGGCCGCCCGGCCTCTCACGACCGGGAATTCGGTCGCCCGGGGTCTCACGACAGGGAGTATGGGCGTCCAGCTCCGCACGATCGGGAATATGGGCGTCCAGCTTCTCATGACCGGGAGTACGGGCGCCCGGCATCTCGGGATCGGGAGTACGGACGCACAGCTTCCCACGACCGGGAATACGGACGCCCCACTTCCCACGACCGGGAATATGGGGGCCAGGACTATGGCCCTCCCGACTCCTGGGAACCCGCCGCTCCACACGAAACGGACTTTAGCTCTTCGGATATTTTAGGTGATTTCAGATCACCGGGACTCATGGAAGATGAGTATGGCAACATGGAAAACCAGGAGTACGATGTAGACTTTGGAATTCAATCTGACAGCGAGTTCAGGCCCCCGATGCGCAGGGGCAACATTGGCAGGGGAAGGGTTCTGCGAGGAAAGCGGATTGCGAGGGGCGTTGTGAAAACTAAAGTGTTCAAAGCAGATATCAAAACTCCCCTAAAGAAATGGAACACTAAAAAGCTGCCCCCGGGCCCTGATCAGAAGCCGACTCTGCAACCTGATCAGGTGCCAGAAGCTGCTGAACGGCCGAACCAGAGGCCAGTGTCTGTCCAGCGCCCTAATCAAAAGCTGCCCCCGCGCCCCAATCAGAGGCCACCGATAACGGCCCAGAGACCGATCCTCAGGCTCCCGAAGCCTGCACATGTGTTCAGAAATCTCAATTTTGACCTCGTGGACAAATCGGACATTTTTTCAACGTTTGGGATAGAAATTATAAAATGGGCTGGGTTTCACGCAATAAAGAACGATGCGGAGTTTTCCCGCCTCTTTGGAGCCCTCTTTGAGCTGGAGACAGAAACCTGTGCAAAAATGCTTGCTTCTTTTAAATGCTCCTTAAAGCCAGAACACAGAGACTATTGTTTCTTTACTATCAAGAGTTTACAGCACGCTGCTCTGAAAACTCCCAAAGTGGACAATGAGTTTTTAAATATGCTGTTGGACAAGGGGGCTGTGAAAACAAAGAACTGCTTCTTTGAAATAATAAAACCTTTTGATAAATACATAATGAGGCTACAAGACCGCCTCCTGAAAGGTGTCACGCCGCTGCTTATGGCCTGCAACGCCTACGAGTTGAGCGTTAAGACGAGCGGGTTCGGTAACCCAAGAGAAATGGCAAATGCCTTTGAGACCACCGTTTCTCTTTGCCGTAAGTCCTTAGCCCTTCTGGGCCAGACCTTTGCCCTGGCATCTGTTTTTAGGCAAGAGAAAATACTCGAAGCCGTAGGGCTCCAGGAAATGGCTCCGGCGCCAACGCTCTTCCCCAACTTTGACGATTCAACGTTGTTTGGAAGGGAGTACATTGAAAACTTGAAGGCCTGGTTGGAGAAGAGCGGGTACCCCATTCAGATGAAGAAAACGGAACCAGAGTCCCCAGCGCAGCTCAACAAGCCCTCTCCTGACCCAAAAGTGAAGAGTGAGTGAACTGCTGTACCGTACCTCGCAGTGTAGAATCTCTTCATTTGTTACTAGCGTTTTACCTTAAATTTTAAGGTTTAATGAGGTCAGGAATTCCTAATTCTGGGAATTGTATGTAAATCCCTAGCAGGTAGTGAATACTAGTGCTGGAGCGAGTACAGAGGAGGGCAACAAAGCTGGTGAGAGGCCTGGAGAATAAGGCTTATGAGGAGCCATTGAGGGAGTTGGGGTTGTTTAGTTTGAGGAAGAGGAGGCTGAGGGGAGACCTCATCCCTCTCTACAACTGCTTGAAAGGGCATTGCAGAGAGGTTGGTGCTGGTCTCTTCTCAGGGGCAATGAGCGATAGAAGGAGAGGGAATGGCTGCAAGCTGCAGCAGGGTAGGGTCAGGCTGGACATGAGGCAAGAATTCTTCCCAGTAAGAGTGGTCAGAGCCTGGAGTGGGCTGGAGTCCCCATCCCTGACTGTGTTTCAGAGTAGATTAGATGTGGTGTTGAGGGATCTGGTGTAGGGGAGAACTTGTAGAGTAGGGCTGATGGTTGGACTTGATGATCCCAGGGGTCTCTTCCAACCTGAACGATTCTATGATTCTATTTGTTGTAGCCGTTGCTTTCAGCTTTGGGGATGAAAGCATGTCTCCTTCCTCCCCTCTCCTGCACATGGCTATACTTTAAATCCAGGATGTTCCCCTTGTGCCTTGGCTGCCTGAGCTGCCCTCCCTCCAGCTCCACAGCCTGGAGATGGGGAGGCCAGGACCACACTGGGACTGGCTACGGCACAGGGTCAGGATTTGCAGCTGAGCGAAGTCAGAGATGGTCCCATTATGGCTTCCATCGGATGCAGGCATATTTCTCTGGAGTTGTGTATATGCTACCCTCTATAGGAATGCTGTTTCCTCTGCTCCCTTACGCCACCTAGTTCTTCCTCTCCAAAGCATTTTCACTCACTGCAAGACTCATCTGTTATTTCCTAATTGAACTTCAGGTACTTCTGCAGGGAGATCTCGCAGCACTGACACTGTAGGGCTACGAATTTGGAACTGGCACCTTCAGAGTAGCGCTCAAATATGCTTGTTTTGCACTAAACCCTTTTGATGCAATAAGTGATTGCCTTCTAAAGGATGGCTTAACTTGCCCAGGATGGTGCAGGATAAGTTTATTAAAAGCCAGTGCTTCTAATAATAAACCATTCTAGAATCTGAGTGGAGAAAACAGCCAGAAAGTTTCTGAGATTTCCTTAATGTATTAATGTAGTAAGTGCAGCCTTTTTATTAATGTATTTTATTAATGTGTTGAGGGCAGCCTTTTTTTTTATATTAATATGTTGAATAATTGCAAGTGTCAGTGTGTCAAAGAATGAGAAGGATGACCTGTCGCTGGTCTGTTGATGAGGACAGTGCTTCACTTCTCCCTGCAGCCCCGCAGCGAGCCGATCGGAAGGTTGTGGAGACCATCGAGGAGCTGGTGAACAGCATCGTTGCAGGAACCTTGTCTGCCAAGGAGAGGAACGCTCAAAAGAACTGCCCTGAATACTGGTAGGTGTGTTTGAACAGTAGGTTGTACTACTCCCTCTCTGATGAAGATACTTGGAATATATTTAATTAAATTCAGTATTTCATCCGATGTGTGTAAGATCAAAGTCTCTTGTGTGTTTAATCAGACTTTTTGAAAGTGTTTCCTAAGCTAATTATACTTCTTGCTGTCCCTGGAAATTGTCCTGTTGCTTCTGCTTGGTCTAGTAGATCACGTTCCTTTTGCTGTGTCAGTGATGACTCTGTGTCAATCCAGATACAACCTGTTCAAAGCAATTTACATTGACAAGATGAAAAGAGTAAGCAAAAGTAGTTAAGATCAACATCTTGTAAGGGAACAGACTTACGGTTCTAGCGTTCCATAAACGTTGGAAAAGGAAAGCTGGGACACTTCCAAGTGGTGATTAGCTTCTAATGTGACAATACTTCATGTGTGACCTGCAGCATTGCTGATTAATTACTAGCCAAATGATTGATGTCAAAGCCCTCCATCGTTTCTTTGCCTGGCATGCTTTGCCTGCTGCTGCAGAGGTGGGCTTGGCTGTTATTCCGAGAGCAGACTCTGCAGGATAATGTTAACGGAGCAACTTGTGTAAACCCTTGGAAAAAAAAAAAAAGGACCAATTGCTGCCCAGTTTCTGATCTGAGAATTTGGGACGAGTTGTTCTTTCAGTTTAGGCTTTCATTTATGTGATTTTATTTAGGTTCTTGTCTGATGAAGATAGTCTGGAATACAAGTATTACAGACTGAAGTTAGCAGAGATGCAGAGGCGGACATCAGCTGGAAAGGAAGCGGGTGGCGAGGGCAGAACACTAGAAGAATCTGCAACAGAATCAGTCAGGGCCATGCTGTATGCCAGGAAAGTGGCCAGCATTAAGAGAAGGCTATTCAAAAGAAAAAGGCTTGGAATTATCACCCAACACGGTATTCGAGGCAGGAGGGTGAGGAGGGCAACCACAGGGACACAGACAGTGCTTTCAGCTGGGACAGTGCTGAAGCACCAGGACAAACATCTTCAAGGTTCAGATCAGTCAAAGCTTCCTGTCTCAGAAACCAGCCTGCCTGAGAAGAATCCTGCCCTCGACACCACCTCATCCTCACAGTGTGTCCCTGCTTCAGAGGCCTCTCTGCCAGCAGAAGAAAGGGCAGATTCTGAGGATCTGTTAGCACCTCCTGAGCTTTTCCCACCTTTACCCTCTCAGTTTCCTGATGGTAAGTGAAGATTAAAGATCACATTTTAAATTGTAAATTATACGAGAAAAGAATTGCATAGAACACTCTGCTGGAAATCCTAAAAACCCATTTATTTCACTAAAGTAGATAATTCTCAATTGTATCAACTTTCCAGTGCTGTGGGTTTTGTATGAAGCAATAGAATCATAGAGGTTGGAAGAGACCCTTGGGATCATCCAGTCCAACCATCAGCCCTACTCTACAAGTTCTCCCCTACACCAGATCCCTCAACACCACATCCAATCTACTCTGAAACACAGTCAGGGATGGGGACTCCACCCCCTCCCTGGGCAGCTGATTCCACTGACTGACCACTCTCTCTGGGAAAAACTTTTTCCTCCTGGCCAGCCTAACCCTACCCTGCTGCAGCTTGCAGCCATTCCCTCTCCTTCTAGCACTCATTGCCCCTGAGAAGAGACCAGCACCAACCTCTCTCCAATGCCCAATAGATAACGAGCGTCCTGTTTCTTGCAGTGGATGCTAAAACCATGGAAACCGCTGAGAAACTTGCCAAGTTTGTTGCTCAGGTAGGACCAGAAATCGAGCAGTTCAGCATAGACAACAGTGCGGATAACCCCGACCTCTGGTGAGTGACCTGCGCCTTCATCTGTGGAAACGGGCCAATAAGATACATCAAAAATGCATCTAAGCAGTTAGTAAGGAGGTACCTCCTTTGACTGGTGGCTGAGATGTCTGCCTTTGTGCAATGTGTTTAGGAATGGAGGAGTTTGGGTACCTCCTTTGACTGGTGGCTGAGATGTCTGCCTTTGTGCAATGTGTTTAGGAATGGAGGAGTTTGGGTACCTCCTTTGACTGGTGGCTGAGATGTCTGCCTTTGTGCTATGTGTTTAGGAATGGAGGAGTTTGGGTACCTCCTTTGACTGGTGGCTGAGATGTCTGCCTTTGTGCAATGTGTCTAGGAATGGAGGAGTTTGAGCAGTACTCCCTGTTGGCCTGCCCACCAGCTCTGTTCATGGCGAATATAGATTCGTGGAATAGTTGGGGTTGGAAGGGACCTTTTAAAGGCCATCTCGTCCAACCCCCTGCCATGAGCAGGGACATCTTCAACTCGATCAGGTTTGCTCAGAGCCCCGTCCAACCAGGCCTGGAATGCTTCCAGGGATGGGACATCTCCCACCTCTCTGGACAACCTGGGCCGGTGTCTCACCGCCCTCATTGTAATGAATTCCTTCCT
Source organism: Jacana jacana (assembly GCA_013400555.1). Lineage (NCBI taxonomy): Eukaryota > Metazoa > Chordata > Aves > Charadriiformes > Jacanidae > Jacana > Jacana jacana. The sequence goes on from VZTM01007998.1 coordinate 61,847, forward strand.
TAGATCTAGTCCGAATCTTCCCTCTTTTAGTTTAAAACTGTTACCCCTTGTGCTATTGCAACAGGCCCTGCTGAAAAGTTTGTCCCCAAAAAAGCACCTGGCTGTGACTGAAGTTTGCCCAGGAAGGTCCCAACCTGCCACCGTCCACTGAGAGCGCTCGCTGTTGTTAGGAGGCGTTGTTGGAGAACCCTTCAAAACCACACCTGGAATGACCATTCCAAACACGAATGAGAGATCTGTCTCCAGCCTCTTGCTTTGTGCTCCCACAGGAAAATCTCTTTCTGCTATCTCTGAATTTTTGCTGTAATTCTTGCTCAGGTTCCTGCAGGATCGGAACAGTTCTGCTTTCAAGTTTTACCGGATGAAGGTCTATGAGTTATGTCCCTCCATTAACTTCAGCGCCGTGTCAGAAGCAGCTGATGCTGGCGAAGGTGCTAAACCCGAGGAGAGGAGTTTGGATATTTCAGAAGAGGAGGAGGAGGAGGAAGAAGAGGAGGAAGAAGATAACGAGGAGGAAGCTGAGTTTGAGGAGGATATCTCCCAGCCTTTGGAAGAGATGGAAATGGAGCAAGCAGAGGAGGGAGAAGAGGATGACACCTCAGCAGGTAGAAGTGTGGAAAGCCTAGCTGAAGAGGTGATTTCCAAAGCGGGAGAGGAAATTGCAGCAGGTGAAATGCAGCTAGCCACATCCTCTGATGGTGCTGTACCAAATCTGTCGACACAGGCATCAGCTCCTGCTCCTGGCACCCTCTTTCCCCGCAAACGCATCAGCAGCAAGTCTCTGAAAGTTGGTATGATCCCTGCGTCTAAAAGGATTTGCCTCATAGAGGAACCAAAAGGTGAGTGCAACCTGCAGGCTCTTCTGTAGGTATGGGTACAGAATCCCTGGGTTTTATGAACTTTGTTACTAGTTGTTATTGGCTAAAGGAATTACATTTCTTTAATACAAAACTGAATACAGTGTTCCTTTCGAGGGCTGGTTCAGCTGGCAGAGGGGAATCTGGATAAACTGTGACAGGTTGTGTGTTGTGGCACAACAGCAAAGTTTGCCTCAGACACCGTTCCTTAAATACCCTCTAAGGGTGTGTGACTGCTAACCTCTCTCTGCCACCCAAAACACTCGCCCTCGTGGCTTTTGCAGGGTCTATTTCATCCGTGTGTGGAAGCTTTAACAGCCTTCACTATAGCACTGAACACATTTGGAGTGTTTGACTAAATACATTTAGACTTCAGATTGACCTGTCAAATTTTGTCAATATGGCAATAGTGGGGGTGAGTCATGATATTCTAAGAACTGAGATAAATAGCTCAAAACTGACTGTGTGTGCTCTGCAGCTACTTTAACAAATGGCTTTTCTGTGCCTGATGATTTTTATGGGTGCAGGTTGTCATTTGTGTCATGAAAATTATATGCAATAACCTCATTTAAGCCCAGTCCGAATTTCCTATCCGAGTATTACAGATGTTTAGGGAGATGAAAGATCTAAAGTCTCCAGAGTATGTAGTTTGTCAGTGCACTGCTGGCATGCTGTGTCCAAACCTAAACACAGCCCTGTTCTAATTCACTGCTTTGTCGTGGAGGGGGGAAGAGTGTCTTACTGTTGCATTTCTTTTCTTTCGGTTTTTGGTTTGTTTTTTTAAAAAATTCGGGTCAGTTTTGTTGGCTCTGATCTTAGGCCAAGACATGGAGCTTGAGTCCCACTGGATTTGTACTTTTGGAGCTCTGTATTAAAACTGTTTTCCCTCACAGCTGAATTTTGTCTTTGATTTGACTTGCAGTGCATGAACCTGTCCGCATTGCCTACGACAGGCCTCGGGGCTGCCCAGTTACAAAGAAGAAGAAGGTAAAGGATTCCTCTGGTTTGCTCTCACATCCCGAGAACCCGCTGTCTTTGTAAGGAACGGCCTCTGAAAATCTCTCCTTGTCGTAAAATCAAGTTAAAGCCTGAAAAATCTGATCCTGAAAAAGACTGGACTAAACCTGAGGAGAGCTGTGGCTGCTGCTTTTTATCTACCCGGGTCAAAATTAAATATTTTATGACTAGGGCACTGTTGAACAGCTGTGTGTTGACTTTGGTTTAAAAAAAAAAACCCAAAGAAATGGGTGCATTGCTGCCTGGAAAGTATGTTGTAGTTTTTGGAAGCTGGTGCCCTGTCATTTGACAGCTTCTGTGTTTGTAACAGAGACCCAGTCATCAGCTTGTTTGAGGTTTGTTACTAAAAACAGAAATAGCTCTTAAAATAGCAAAGAGTACACCTTCGTGTTTTAATAATGTAATTAAACAGTTTGACAACCTGAAATAAATATTTTTTTAAGCCCTTTGATAGACTTTTTCTGTGTAGCTGGAGAAGTGTCACTGAGAAGGTATTTCTTTAATTGAGAAATCCAAATGCACTTGGCTCATAGGGGGGTTTTTTGAGGGGTTTTTAGTACATGATCTCCCTGTATAACAAAAAAAAAAACTCCTTTTTAAACTGTTTTTTCCTCTCCACAGAAACCAAAAGATTTAGAGTTTTCACACAAGAAGCTGACAAACAGGAATGTGGGGTTCCAGATGCTGCAGAAGATGGGCTGGCAGGAGGGACACGGCCTTGGGACACGAGGAAAAGGAATCCGGGAGCCTGTAAAAGTGTATGTAATGGGAGAGCACACTAGAGAAATTTGACAGCTCTGGAAAAGGCTGGGATTCTTAGAGTGATTATATTTACTTTACCCACCTTGATGTGGCCAGTTCAGTCTTTTGTTTCCCTCTTGATGTCGGCCTCTGGCCTCTCCGGCCCGTTTGACACCACTGGAGGCTGCAGAGTGAATGCTGGGGTGTGCAGGCACTTTTTTTCCAAGCTAAATGGTTGCCCCCGTTCTTCAGGAGGTGGGTTCTGTTGTTTGGTGTATTTGTTTATTTTTTTAAATACATAGCATTACCCAGGGGATCTCCTCCCTGCCACACCAGGGACAGCAGACATAAGTAGACTTTAGGAATGTCATACACGGTGCTCCTGGGTTTAGGCAACACGTTTCTTTGCACTGGAATTATACCATTCATTCCATTACACACTGAGAGAGGTAAGTGCATCTGCCAGAAGGTAAGTGTGCTTTTTCCTTCGAAAAACACTTGCGGTTTGAAGACTTGAGTCTTCATTTTGTCCTTTGAAGTTGCTGTATCCAGTGTCCACTGTTGCCAGCACAGAGAATGGCTAACACCTCCCTCAACTCCCTGGCTGAATAAGGAGGCAGAGACTATTTATTTCTCTCTGAACCCATATGACAAGCTCTCTGGTCTGCTCCTAGGCTGTGGTTAACTGTCTTCTTTCTCCAGGGACTTCTGTTTTCTCTTCCTGCCTTGGACAGGGCCATTGTAGTTGGTGGGATACTTCTGGTGAGGTATTCCTGGTTGGTTGGGCTCTGTATTCCCTTAGAGCCCCCCGTGCTCCAGTGACCATCACTTTATTTTCTGGATTTCCTTCAGCAGCAGCAGCCAGCCAGTGAGTGAGCAGCTCACTGTGCCCGTAGCTCTCTTGTGTTCACCACTGTTAGGCCTTGATTCTTCACCTCAGAGCTTGTTGGGACCAGATACACGAGTGAGTTTTATTTGTACCTCCTGGCAGGGGTTTTGCAGCACAGCTGATCAGGAGCTGTTTAATTGCAGCTGCCCTGGCAGCCCACCGTGTTCTCAAAGTTTCTGGCCATCTTTAGGAACTGCATTTTAATGTGTGACAGTAGAGTCTTTCCAGCTCGAGTCCGTTGCTGTGTCACTGGGAAAGACACCTGCAAAGGGCAGTGCCGAGCTGCTTCCTGCTGCCTCTTAGAAAAACCACTTGACCTTTAACGTGAGGGAGAGAGAACTCCGTAGGGTCCATGGTTTTCACTCTGTGCACCTCTCTGCTTTCCCATCCAAGCCATTCTTTGGGCAATGCTCTGGGACAATTTCAGTGTGGAACTGGTGGAAACTGGTGGAATTTTAACCTTTTCCTTTCTTCTCTCGGTTGCTGTGATTTAGTGCAGGGTCCAGTCTCGTTCTCGGAGCAGAAAGGGATGGGTGACTAGTAGGAGACACTCTGGTTCTAGTGTAGAGCTTATCTTGGTCACTCTGTTTATCTGTGCTGTGTGTCCTACAAGACCCCAGCTTGTTTTGGCTGCTAAATGTTGTTAGTGAGCAGCAGTACGTTCCTGTGGTAAAAATTTCATCTTCTATCCAGAGTTGTGGGGTGTTTCCTGCCCGTTCCTGGAAGTGTCTGACTTCTGTCATTTTTGAAATGTGAGAAGGAAGGCAGTTTTGGCCATCTTTTCACCAGAGGATCCCGTTTCCCACGAGTAGAGCCGTTGGGATGAGAGTTCAGCTAAGAATTCGATGGGTTAGATGCCAGTATCTTCACTGCTCCCTTACTGTCACGGGAGCGTTTTCTTCTGGGGGAGAGTTTGCATGTGTTAAGGGAGGTGGGAAGTGATTTACAGCTGATCTGGTGGATCAGGGCCGAGCCTCTGCTCCCCTTCTCCCCCAAAGGAAGCAACCTGACTCCCTGCTTGTGTTGTGTCTGTGTCGGAAGCTGTTGTTTTGGATCTCTTCTTGCACCGAAACAGAGTGTTCTAACTGTTCATTTTGCTCCCTAGGGGTGCTACCTCTGCAGGGGAGGGCTTGGGTGTTGCAGGGGAAGAAAATAAAGAAGATGCATTTGATGTTTTCCGTCAAAGAATGATACAAATGTACAGGCAGAAAAGAGCAAGTAAATAGGTATGTGCAATGGACACGTCTGGTTTATGAATTCCTGCAAACATTAAAAAAATCAGGGTTTGTTTTTCTTTTCTTTTTTTTTTTTTTTTTAAAAAAAACCACCTTCCTTTTCCAAGAGAATGTTACTGTTTCCACGAGTGTATCTGGCTTCTTTGCATTTCGGGAAAATCCAGAGCTACGTTGAACTGCTTTGAACTGCTGAATTACCCCAAATCTTCCTTCCTAGGTTTGACATAAGAGACTGGCTCGCTAGAAAGTGCACGGACATGCAAGGGCTGCTGTGAGACAGACCTTCAGCAGAGTATGCCAGCAGGAAGAACGCTCTGTTCCATAGCAGTGGACTCGAATACTCACGTATTAAACCATTTTTCCAAGATCAAAAGTTAGTCTTGTATTTAATCGTGCAAGCTAACGACTTGGATGCCATCTTCTGAGGAGGAAAGGACCGATTTTTGTCCTGGGAAGTGCCTGTTTACCTCTCTCTTGGGCCGAGTTTGCTTGGGTTGTGATGCAGTGGCTTCCCAAACAAACAAATAAGCAGCATGCAGAAAAAAAAACAAACAAAAACGGGAAAGGACTGGCCTGGTTTGGCTCCACCCCGTTCTGCAGCCGAGAATCTTCTCAAATTCCCATCTTCTTGCGAGGCAGTTCGGATTTTATTTTACTGCCTTCTACTGACAGGCTGAGTCTGCTTCTGGAGTCTGCCTAAAGCAGTTCCCTCCATCCTCCAGCTTTAGGAGGAGTCTACCCGGTGCTGATTTTGTAGAGGGTTCTGGGTTCCAGGTGGAGGGTGAATAACCGAGTTCATCTGAGTCTGAGAGCACTAAACTCTTCCTTGTCAGCCCTGGCTGCCAGGGTTTTAGGTTGTACTGAGTGAGTAGTACACGTTAGCAGCCTGCTTTTTTGGCTTTGCACAGATTTGCAGCTCTTCTCCGACAAGGTCTCGAATGATTTCTTTCCTTCTCAAAGAAGTTTGTCACGAGCAGCCGCCGTTCTTGCGTCTGCAGAAACCCCTGAAGAAATCCTGGGATCTCAGTTGGAAGTCATCTGGAAGTGGATCAGTTCAGACAGTCATTTCCATTCTCTTTTAAGTATTTGCACGAGTTCTTTTATTGAAAGATGCCAAGAAATAAGGCAAAAGGTTTGTCATTCTAAGGGACTCTTGCAGAACTTGCTGACGGAGGCCTGGGTGAAGCTCCTGTGCTTCACCAAAAAGCATTCCCCACCTGCTCGGGGAAGCAGTTCCCAAGCTCCTAAATCCCAAGATTTAGGAGCGTCACCACAAATAAAAAACCTTCAACAAAGTCTTAATGTTCATCTTTTTTTCTGGCTTCTTGTCACCGAGGGATCTGTGACGGGGTTGCTGACAGTGGCACCGTTTACTATCGCGCTCGTTCTTCACCGTTGCCTTCCGAAAACTAGTCAAGGGTCTTGGCTTGAACGTTATGGCACCACCACCTGCTTGGCTGACGTTTGCTGGTGCTTTCCTCCTGCTTCTTGTCCAGCAAAGAGCTGGTGGTACCCCACTAACAGCATCCCCCCCCCACACGGCTAAGGGGGCGGCACCTCCCGTCCCTCCCTGACAAATGCGGAAGAAAACGTGTTCCTGGGTTATCCACACGCCTGTGCCTGCTGCTAAACGAGCAAAATCGTATTCTTTCCCCATTATCCCCATTAAAAAATCCTGCTTTAAGAAAAGGGAGTGTCTCCATTTGAATTCTGCAGCAACAAACCTTCCCCTGCGTGTAACGACCGCTCTGAGGTTGGGAACGCGCGTCGGTTTCCTTCTCTGCTGGTCGGGTCTTTGAAACCCCAGTCACGTCCCACAGTCGTTTTCTGATCACTCAGTTTTGGTTGCCTGGAAGCACCTAATCACTAAATGAGCCCACGCTGGCAGGGATGGAAGGACGTGCCAGCAGCTCTGTTTTTCCTCACACATCACAAGGTGTCTTCACCTTCACGTTGGAAGCCGAGGCCCGAAGGCTGTAACTACGAGTAAGTGCATCTGGTTGTCAGACTTGATTAAGGACACTTGATGGCCCAGACGTTTCTCCTGGGATTTGCTTTGGAGGTATTTAAAATCCTGAAGGGTTTTGGGCCACGGGGGACTTGGCAGATGATCAGTTAGAACGTTTGCAGCCTGTGCTCAACCTGTTAAGTTCCTATTTAGGTGTGGTCTTCACCGCCCCTCTTCCTTCCCCTGGGCCTCATTGCTTACTTGGCACAGCCTAAAACTCGAGCCTTTCAAACAGCAGATCCCTTGGGCCCGGTGTGTTTTAGAACGATGCTCTGGAACCAACGTTGTTGGCCTCGGATTTATTTCTCAGACCCCCTCACAAGGGTTTGGCTCTTCTTTTCCCTTTGCTGATGAAGCTGCCAGCGTTGCTGGTCACGATGTGTTCTTTTCCCCTCAAGCTTCCAGTTCACCTCTTCTTTCCCACTGGGCCTTTTTGGAAGGAGTCTTGATGCCACCTTAATGCTGTTTGCAGCGGGGTGGGCGGCGAGGTGGGCTCACCCACCGGGTCAAGCTCTGCTCTCAGACCCGGCTCAGCAGCTGATTTGTGCTGAATTCCCTCGACACCCGCTCACCCAGTCCGGGAGAGTCACTGGGATCCAGCTGGAAAAACGATACCGACCGTTCCTGAGCAGGATCCGACTGGGAATGTAAACGCTGTCTGGAGAGTAAAGGTGGACGTTGAGGAAAAAGTCTCAGTCTGCTGCCCTGGGGGGCTCTCGTGTGGTCTGTCCTTCTTGGGCCAAACTCTGGTGTCGCAGGAGATGTCAGCAGAGCAGGACTGGTGCTGGGGTTCCAGCATTGCTCACACCCGGGTCACCCTTTGCCGCTTTTATCTTGTTTTACCAAGATCTGACCTCACGCTCCTTTGGCGAAAGGGATTCCCTTTTATTATTATTTTTTTCTTTTTTTTTAATTATTATTATTATTCTTTTTGGTGGCCTGCTTTTGCAGGCAGCTCTGAGTTGAAAATTTGAAGTACTTGTGACATGTGAAACGTTTGTTGTGCGGATGCCTTGCCGTGGTTAAAGTTTACCAGCTTCTTTTCTGTTATTTTAGTTCCAGGCTCTCTTCCATGAAGACTGCAAGCTTCAGTGAACATTTTAACTAACTTCAGTGGTGTGTCTGCTGTCTTTTGGGTGGGGTTGTTTTTTGGTTGGTTTTTTTCTTTGGTTTGGTTGGTTGGTTTGGTTTATTTTCGGTTGGGTTTTTGGTTTTGGTTGGTTTTGGTTTTTTTCTTTTTTTTTTTTTGGCCATTATTGTGCGTAGAGCAGTTTGGTAGTTTCTGTTCCGTGCACCCTGGCCGCGGCGCTGAGCTGGCATCAATCAGACGCTTCTCTTGCTGGGTAATACCTGACGTTTCTTTTTAGTGTAAGTAAACATGTTAGCGTTGTTAATCTTTTAATATCTGCAATAAATGTAGAACTCAACGATCCCTGGTTTAGATGTTTTGCTTGTGAATTTGGCCCTGTGTAAGAGCTGGGCCTCCTTCTGGCTCTAAGGAGCGGAAGGGAAATTACGCAGCGTTATTTGAGTGTAAAGCGGGATTTTGGAGTGTACGAGGGGAGGAAGGTCCCTCTGTGTCTGTGCTGCTAAATGTCTCTGGTGACAACACCCCCTATGTCACTTCATCCTCACCTTCTCACGTGGCTTTTGGTGCATTTCAGCCCCTTCCCACCCCAACAGCGTTACTTCCCACCCCAACACCGAGCCCGTTCTACCCTTTATCCACATCCCCCCCCGGGGAATCACTTCTCCCTCTGATTTTCTGGGTGGCCTGACCCCAAAAGAGCAAACCCTTCTCTTTCCATACACGTGTTGCTTTACTGCCCCCCTTCAACCCTTTTGGGTTGCCCTTTTGGGACAGGACAGGAGGGGACAGGGGGGACATTGCACTAAACGCTCCTGCAGCCGCCTTCTACTGAGAGGTGAAGCCAGAATGTTCCTTTGGGAGGGATTCCAGCCAGGTCCTCCCCTCCCTCACTGTCACCCAGAGGCAAGTCCGAGCCCTGGCTACACCTTTTTTTAGTTTGGGTTGGTTTTTTTTTCCTCCTTTTCCCTCAAAAATTGCTGATATGGAAGGACCTGGTTCTAGAAGACAGGACATTTGATCTCGTTGGGGAGAGATGAGGAGGGGAAGGTGCCCCGAGGGAGTAGAGCTGCAGCTGATAAAACACCCTCTGGAGTAATTGTGTTGGACTAATAAAGATGTTCTCATTATTATTGTTTTCTTTTGCCTTCAAAGCTTTTCTTTGGTGTGACACCAACAACACTTTTCCTATTTATTTGGGGTTTGTTTGGTTTTTGGTTTGGGGTGTTTTTTTGGTGTTTTGTTTTGTTGTGTTGGGTTTTTTTTTTGGTAGAAGGCACTACAGCCTCATTAGTGTGAGCACTTGATGCGTGTCGAGATGTTACTTCTCCAAATCAAGGTGTGCAGCATTTCTCTCTGTTGCTGTCCCCACCTGAACCCGATGTATCGTGCCCCAGCGAAAAGTCTGGACTCAGAAATCCAAAGAGTGTTACTTTGCAGTGGTTTCCATCCTGCAGGCGGGTCTGTTTTCTAATTAAAAAGGGGTTCCTCGAAGTCCTGTGTCACCTCTAATTCTGCATATCTCGTGACTGAGTGGCCAATCACAACCAGACTGTAGATTTGAGCAATAATTAACAACCTCAAAGCGAGAACGTGCTCAAAAGAACAATAGGGTACTTCTGAAAGTAAAAAGAGTTTTCTTGTGAACCGTGTCGAGTAGGTAACTTGCTGACACTGCAGCAAGTGTGGAAAATGTTTGCATTATCTGTGGGCAATAAAGTTACTGCTGTTTAAGAAAATGCAAGCACCCAGTGTGTTCTCTTTGCCTTTTTGTACCTAATTCCTGTCAGTTTCCTGGAGAGCTATTTCCCAGGCAAGGCTGGGCTTTGAAAGGAAAGTCCTGTTATCTTTTCCTGCTGCTGGGGAAGAAAGCGAGGGGGAAACAGCAAATATTCCCCTCTATTGAGCACTGGTGAGGGCCCACCTCAAGGTGCTGTGTCCAGTTTTGGGCCCCTCACCACTAAAAAAAGACTTAGAGGGGCTGGAGGGGGTCCAGAGAAGGACAATGGAGCTGTGAGGAGTCTGAGGAATAAGTCTTGTGAGGAGAGGCTGAGGGAGCTGGGGGTGCTCAGCCTGGAGAAGAGCAGGCTGAGGGGAGACCTTCTCGCTCTCTCCAACTCCCCGAAAGGAGGGTGTAGCCAGGGGGGGTCGGTCTCTTCTCCCAAGGAACAGGCCATGGGACAAGAGGAAACGGCCTCAGGTTGCACCAGGGGAGGTTCAGATTGGAGATCAGGAACAATTTTAATACTGAAAGGGTTCTTCAGCCTTGGAAGGGGCTGCCCAGGGCAGGGGTGGAGGCCCCATCCCTGGAGGGGTTTAAAAGCCGGGCTGATGCAGTGCTCAGTGACATGGGTTAGTGATGGGTTTCAGCAGAGTTGGGTCGATGGTTGGNGCGGCGCCACGTGGCCCTCGGCGTCACGTGATCGAGGCCCTCGGCGTCACGTGGGCGCGGGGCGACACGAGGTGCCAACGGTCGCTCGGGAGAGCCTGAGGGAGGCGGCGCCATCTTGTGGGTTTGTGGGCTGAAGGGAACGAGGGCGGGTGTCCGGTCTCGGGCGCTGCGGGGCGTCGGGTCCCCGTGAAGGGATGGTGGGTTGGGGGATAGTTTGGGAGCGTGAGGCCGTGAGTGGCTGTGTGCCTTCTGCCCCTTAGGCCGGGGGTTGTGACATGGCGGCAGCTCAGGGTGAAGGCAGCCTGTCAGGAAGGGGGTGAAGGCCAAACGTGCTGTGGGAATCCAGGTAGATTAAGGTTTGGCTTACTGAAGCAAAGATGTGATGGGACAGGAGAGCTGCAAGCTCTTGGTGTCCATTTTTGCCGAGACCAGCTGTTACAGGTGCTGCAAACAAAGCTGGTCACAGGAAAGCATGAAGTAAGACTCTGGAAAAACTGTTCTCAAAGACCTAGGGGATGTGTCCTGTTGGCCAAGGAAATGCCTTGGCCTGTGGACACCTTCTGTCTCTGCAGCCTCAAGCCCTGGGTTACACTGTGGGGATTAACTGGAATTATTTATTCATTTTCTGAAGTTACCAACTCGTTTCATTAATCTAAAAGTATTCTAACCCAAACAGTGTTTTACTTGGCTTACGCTAACGCAAGCGGTTTCCTCAGCGGTTGGTGTTTGTCTGCAGCTGAAAGTGCAGAAGGAGTAGAGATTCCCTTCTTTCTGAAAGCACATTTTTGGAATTCTGCAGTTTCTGTAATTACAGATGACAACCACCTAGCTTTAATTGTACTCAGTTTTCTAGTGCTGGCTGGAGGGCATATGCATTTAGATGGACTGCCAAAATTCCAGGCATAAGAGTACCTGATTCTAATTAACTGAATATGATATAAATTCCATGTTCATAACACGCTGTTGGTGTGCTACCTGTATCTGTTGATGTTTATAGAATTTAGCGTATGTAAACTGGTGGATTACTCTAAAGAAGGCCATTTTAGTAATGATTAGTGACAGGACAAGAGGGAATGGCTGCAAGCTGCAGCAGGGTAGGGTTAGGCTGGCCATGAGGCAAGAATTCTTCCCAGAGAGAGTGGTCAGTCAGTGGAATCAGCTGCCCAGGGAGGTGGTGGAATCCCCATCCCTGACTGTGTTTCAGAGCAGATTGGATGTGGTGTTGAGGGCTCTGGTGTAGGGGAGAACTTGTAGAGTAGGGCTGATGGTTGGACTGGATGATCCCAAGGGTCTCTTCCAACCTCTATGATTCTATGATTCTATTCTATGATTCTATGATTTTTTTTTAAATACCTGGAGCTGCTGCTGCAGAATGTTCCAGCTCGTTCTTACCGTGTGTGAAATAATGTTTAACGTTCTCTGCAGACAAAAAAGAAAAGAAAATCAGGAGCTTGCAAATGGGAATCACAGACTTGGCCCAAAGTTTGTTGTGCTGGTGATAGCTTGGAACTGCCATCAGGGCGGGTGGCTAATTCTGATTAATTACAAACGTAGGTGATTGATAGCTACAAAATCTCGTCAAAGGGCACGGCCGCCCAGCTCGCATCGGAACCAAGGTAACTATCCACTGTAATACAGTGAATTCAGACTGCTTTTCGTTCTAGGACGCCTGGAAGCTCTTAGCTGAGCAGAGGAGCTCAGAGGTTTTGGCGGGTTTGGGAAGGAACGAGGGGCGCTCTGCAGGCAGCGGGCGTTCCGGACCTTTTGAAGAAGNTTTTAAATACTGAGCAAATCAGGTGGAGATAACCCAAGTTCTGTCTTTGAGCAGTTTAAGAGGCCGGTGTTTTCGCCTCTGCCGGCCCTGCACCGTGAACCGGAGAAGCCAAACCCCCAGGCAGGCCCAGGAGAAGGGTTTTCCCGGTAGTCCCCTGGAGTTCGGTGTCTCCTACATCTCTCCTGCCGGTCCCAGTCCTCCTTCCCCGCGGTGGAAGAAGGTGGGGATGACGGGTGCTGCCTCTTTCGGCCCCGGGACCGCTCCGCTCCGCCGCCATCGGGAGCCCC
>VZTM01007998.1:75050-87272 GCA_013400555.1 Jacana jacana
TCTATGATTCTATTCTATGATTCTATGATTTTTTTTTAAATACCTGGAGCTGCTGCTGCAGAATGTTCCAGCTCGTTCTTACCGTGTGTGAAATAATGTTTAACATTCTCTGCAGACAAAAAAGAAAAGAAAATCAGGAGCTTGCAAATGGGAATCACAGACTTGGCCCAAAGTTTGTTGTGCTGGTGATAGCTTGGAACTGCCATCAGGGCGGGTGGCTAATTCTGATTAATTACAAACGTAGGTGATTGATAGCTACAAAATCTCGTCAAAGGGCACGGCCGCCCAGCTCGCATCGGAACCAAGGTAACTATCCACTGTAATACAGTGAATTCAGACTGCTTTTCGTTCTAGGACGCCTGGAAGCTGTTAGCTGAGCAGAGGAGCTCAGAGGTTTTGGCGGGTTTGGGAAGGAACGAGGGGCGCTCTGCAGGCAGCGGGCGTTCCGGACCTTTTGAAGAAGCGCGAAGGAATCTTCGGTGACGAAGAATGAAAACTGGGCAGAAGCTACTTCTGGTCGAACCTCTGAAAGTGGGGAGGGCTGCTCTTGCCCTGTGTCTTGTTGTGCAATTCATGCAAAAGACAGAAGCCTCTGCTGCCAACTGCATTCCCAGAAAAACAGTGAAATACCGAAGTAAGTGGAAAAATGGGAATAAGGCCCGTCGTACGGTGTTGGTTTTTCCTCTTTTCATTATTCTCAGGCATAGAAAGAACATTCCGGGTGGTTTCACCTCAGGGGCTGCGGGTGCATCTCGTCCAGGTGACGGTGGGAAATGCCTGAGCAGTGATGGTTGTAGCTGGAGGTTCTGGCTGATGGGGAATAATAATAGTGATGTAATAAACTGGGAAAAGAACATCCACATGTTTATTCAAATGCTTTCATGTTGCTTAGGAAGTGGTCTGGAAGCGTGCATGGGCTTTTACTTCTGTTACAATTTGGTTTCGATCTGGAATTTTTATTCTGTAACTCCGTGATTCTAGTGATAAATATTTTAAAGATAATTTATCTTCTGTGTTTCACAGCTGCAAATGGAAACACTTTTATGAAGGAAGGATTATCCAATGTTTCCATTCTCCTTGTGAATGAAGAAACAGAGATGTTATTTGTTGGAGGCAGAGATGCAGTATTTGCTCTTGACTTGAATAATATTTCTAGAGAAATAGCTAGGGTAAATTAAAGACTTTTTTTGGTTTTTTTCCCCCAGTAGTTCCTTTAAAAAAATATTTTGCCACTGGTTTTCTTAATTTGAAGCTAATGTTCATTTTAAATATGTAAAAGCAGTACATTTTCAAGGTGTGGATCTTTATCACAGAATCTTTTAAGCAAAGCAGTACCTCTCCGGGCTGTTTATCGTGTTTGCTTGTTATGGAGGCACACAGAACCCCAGTTGGGATTACTTAGGGATTTTTTCCCACGTAATTTTGTGGAAAACCATTGCAGCATATACTGCCTCACAGGGATTTTTGGCTTTTAGGAGTATTGGTTTGCTACGCAGGAAAGGCAACTGGAATGTGTTCGTAGAGGGAAGGACAAGGTAAGGACTAAGTTATTGACTGAAGTGGAGATGGCTCCAGTATCAAACTGCTTTTTTAGTAAATGAGGTGAAAGCAGGCTGGCTTCAATCTGTTGGGATTGTTTTGTCACTTACAATCCACTGCGCTGTGTCGATTTTTTTAAAATTATTTTTTATTTTAGATAAAATGCCAGAACTACATCCTCTTCCTCCATAAGATAAATAACTCCAATTTATACGTTTGCGGAACCAACGCCTATCACCCAACTTGTGATCACATGGTAATTGTGTGTGAGCGCAGGCTTGGCGGAGGGCACTGGGGCAGGGTGGCAGACCTTGAAACCCCGTTCTCCAAATATTCCTGCTGAAAACCAGGAGGTCTCTTAATCTTTTATAAAAGTAGGAAAGACTAGAATAAAGTTCTTAGCCAGTTTAGGAGTTTTTAAACCATTGTTTGCCGTAGGTTATTCATGGGACGACCTTGAGCTTGCAAGGAAGAGCGGAAGAGAGCAGGGGAAAGTGTCCGTTTGAGCCAACTCTAAATTACGCGTCCGTCTTTGTGGGTGCGTTTGGGCTGAAGGGGTTTTTGTCACCAAACTGAGTGACTGGATACCGGTACCCTCACTCTGGTTTTGCATGGAACCCCCGATTTGTTCTTGGTGGTGTGTCTTTGCATTTTAAAAATAAGTGTTTTATACTTCTTTGTGTCTTGCACATCTTTACAGATGGGGAATTTTATTCGGCTACTTCCAATAATTTCTTGGGAACAGAACCTATAATCCTTCGCAGTATGGAAAATCCTGTAAGAACAGAGTTTCAAACGTCGTGGCTGAATGGTAACAAGGGTTTTTTTTCTGTATCATTCAGTCTCTTGAACTTTAATTTGGTGTATGATTGCTCTTGAGAACGCAGTAGAATCTTACCTATTGATTTTGTCGTGTGAGTTTTTGAACCAAGGACAGAATTTAAAAGAAATCCATGGCTGTGGAGTACGGTGGCCAATGAGCCACAGCTCCTCACCAGCCAGGAAAGCACAGTTCCTTCTCTTACTGTTCAATAGATTCCTAAATCAGCCCTTTCCTTGGCCGTGAGTCCACAAAAAAGTTCCATTAGACTTAGTTTTAAAACAATACCTGGCACTTATGTTCTTCTTGGAATTACCTTAAAATGTTTGGCGTATTTGTGTGTTTCAGAACCCAGCTTTGTCAGCATGGAAATTGTGCCTGAAAGTGAATCTAACCCAAATGGGGACGATGATAAGATTTACGTGTTCTTCACTGAAACAGCTGTTGAGTTTGATTTCTATGACAAGCTCCTGGTGTCCAGAATTGCCCGGATCTGCAGGGTCAGTGTTTGTGGTACAAAGATCTCACTGGGGCTGTTGCAGGTGGAGTTTTGCAGTCGAGTGATTAAGGAGGGCGCCTCCCCTGGCTCACCAAACACAGGCGTGTGTCGTGTACCTTTTTATTTCTGAACAAGCACCCTCTTTTTGCTGCTGGCATGGGTCCAGCTGTTTGGGAATTGCCTCTGACAGTTCTGTGATCCCCCGACATTTAAACTCCTTCCCTTTGCCTTTGGACTGAGGTTTGTACTGAAAAGCCCGCCGTATTTTTCCCCTGCGGCGACGCTGGTAGGTGCAAATGAGGTCTTGTTTCTTGAGGCGCTCTACAGTGCTGGTGTTCTTCCTTCCCTCCCTCCTCCCTTCCCGTAGGGGGATCTTGGTGGAAGACGCGTGCTGCAGAGAAGATGGACGTCATTTCTGAAATCCCGCCTTGCCTGTTCCGTGCCGGAGTTAAACTTCCAGTTCGATATCCTCCAGGACATCTTTTTACTTCGGGGAAGGAAGTGGCAGGACAGTCTATTTTATGGAGTTTTTTCCCAACAGTGGTGAGACACAATCTCCTGAAATTTGGCATGAACACGGTAAAGGTTCACTTTAAACTTGGGGGATTAATGGCCTGAGTGCCCCCTTTTGGCTTGAACTCCGAACCAGCTCCTGGTGCTGCCTGTTCTAACAGACCACGCTTGTTTTTCTTACAGCTTGGTCCAACTGAGCAAACGGTATCAGCTGCCACAAAATGGTTCTCCTTCCTGGGCCAAAGCCTTCAATTAGAAACTAACCAAAAGCTGCTCCTAAGCCAAGTTTTTAGAGGGATGTTGTCTCTAGTCGGACGGTGGGGCAGTTAAAACTGATTACATACAAAATCACAGAATTACATACACAAAGCCCTGGATTCTCCTGGTCTCTATAGCACTGAAGGAAATAGCTGAAGTTTCCAGGTGCAGAATTACTCTGCTGCTCCAAAGGGAGTATCTGTCATGGCCTGCTTGTCTCATGCAATGTTCTGTGCAAATGGAAACAGAACTCCCAGCAAGTTTTAGGGTTAACTGACTTTTTCTTAACTCTCTGACTGATGAAGAAAAACAAGACAAAGTTGTACCAAAACTTTTCATGTCAAAAAAGACCAAAGTAGCCGTGAGCAGGTAATGCTCATGTTTTATGAACTGCAGCCCAGTCAGCACTGTCCCCTCTGCCACCTCCTTACCTGCTGCTTTATACCCACTGGACCTTGGCTGAGGTTTATTCCTGGTCACGGCAGTCTGGGTTCAAGGCCTCCTAAGACAGGAATTTGTACAACATTTATTCCTTTGGGTTGTGGCAAAGAGACTTGGACTTGGTATTAAAAAAACCTTTGCTTTTATGTTATGTGTTATGTTTTGTGTTTTTCTTCTCAGGGGAAGAGTAGACATATCAGCTGTTTGTGCATACAGCATGGAAAACATTCAGGAAGTTTTCTCCAAAGGAAACTATAAAGGACCAGTAACTGTGGAAGAGTCCCACGTTAAATGGATGGAATATAGGGGAGAGGTGCCAGTCCCACGTCCTGGTGCCGTAAATATGAATTTATTTGTTCTAAATAAAGAACAGCCTGTGAGGAAAATGATGGGTTTTATCTTTGGAAGAGGAGTAGGATTAACTGAATGCTTAGAGTACACCTTGGTGAAATGTGAAAAGCAACTGTCAGCCTGTTTGTTATGTTTTGTTTCTAGTGCATTGATAATTTTGCCCGGAGCGTTGGGTATAATGCTTCCTCTGACCTGCCTGACAAAGTTTTGCAGTTTGTTCGAGATCACCCTCTCCTGGATGATGCTGTAAACCCACGGGGGGGTAGAGCAGTGCTGCTGAAGAGAGGTTCCAACTACACCAGGATCGTGGTAGACAGGGTGACTGCCCTAGATAATCACACCTACGACGTTATGTTTCTAGGAACAGGTACCTGCTTCTGTTTCAGGAAAAGCTACTGTGCTTTATGCATTTCATTCCAGATTTTATTTCATTTTTTTTAATGAGACTTCAAGAAAGTAAAACTCTTTGTCAGCTCCGTTTGCAGTTTTGCATTCAGAGGCTGGCTTGCTGGTTCAGTATTTTCATCCCAGTTAGATTAAATGTGTTTGGCTTGTTGGACATTAAAAGGCTCTCTTTAGAATCTTTCCATATCAAAGGAGACTTGACATAATAATATTTGCAAATTCAGGGATTGTTTGAGGTCTTCTTTTTTTTGTTTTTCCCCCTGAAAAAAATAAATCACTGCTTCTCTGTTATTGAAAGAAAAAACAGGAATTGCTTTGAAGAATTCAAAAAATTCCCTCTGCCCAGGAATGTCTTCTAAATCTCTGTCTAATTTCAACATGAATTACCAGGCTCAAATGTTATGCTTATGTTTAAACAAGTTTATCTTTAGAAATACATTTCATTTTATGCAGATGATGGATATTTGCATAAAGCTTTGAGCTGTGATGGGGAGATGTTCATTGTGGAGGAGCTCCAGCTCTTCCCGTCTCCTGCGCCTGTGCAGTCCCTCCGTCTCTCTTCTGGAAAGGTACAGCTCCTGCCCCTGCACGTGGAAAGCGGCTGCTGCAGTAGCTTGTCCCAGGCTCTGCTCTCTTGGCTTCTTCTGGCTTTTAAATTGCTTGTAAATATATTCTAATTCTGCTTTTAGTGTATATTTGTGAATAACAGCAGGACAAGAGTTTATTTTTTTCCTCTGGAATTTGTCAGAATAGATCTGAAACGAGTCTTTGTTGAACTAGGGAAGGATCTCTGCTATGGAAAGCTTTTTTCTTCTTTTCCCTCTCATTCGTGTCACCATCTGTTCTTACAACATCTTTAGTTCACTGGTGTTTTTAATAAATACCAAAAAATCTTACAGCCCACATTTAGAAAATAACAGCTAAAAAAAAAACCTCTCACTCGCTGTTGTAAAAGAGCTCCCTCCTGCATTTCCAGGGGATGCTCTATGCAGGGTCCCCGTCTCAGGTGGTGCAGCTGCCGGTCTCCCAGTGCCACCAGTACAAGTACTGCCTGGACTGCGTCTTGGCGAGGGACCCTTACTGCGCGTGGGCTCCGGCTGCGGAGGAGTGTGTTGTGCTGGCCCGGCACAGCGCCCGCACGCAGTGAGTAAAAAGCTGTGGCTGCAGCTCCACACCTGGGATGAGGTTGGCTTTACCGCTGTATTTCTAAGCACACCTCAGTATCGGGAACACAAACCCAGGATGATACAAGCTGGAACACTTCCTGTCTCTGTCTTCAGCTGTCTGGTTTGGGGGGGGGTGTGTGTGTGTGTGTGTGTGTGTGTGTGTGTGTTGTTTTGTTTTGTTTTCCAGGAATTTAATTCAAAGTGTGAAACACGGGGATGCTTCCAGCTGCCGTACTGTAGGTATGTCAGTGTCTCTTTTAAGAAAGACTGTTTTAATCTCACATGATGAAGATGCTTTGTGCTCACTGGAGTTCTGGCGTTCTAGAAAAGCACAGGCTCAAAATCCTGCTGGTTATTCCTTTTGAACAGAGACCCAGCAAACTCACAGGGAGCTGGTGCTGCCTGATGCTCTTCACCCTCTCACCCTCTCAGAACACTTCAGCCTGAAACGCTTCCTCCTGAGGGAAGCAGAAATGAGACCTGTTTTAAGCTATTGGGGTCTCCCACGCAACCACGTTGCAGAAATGACACATCAGGTGTCCTGTTAACACCCTCACTGCTTCAGGATGCTGTTCTGCAGATACATCCCGTGCTAGTCAAGAGCATGCTTGAAAAGAAGGCTGTTTGTTATCAGCCAGTTAAAAAATATTTTCATTGCTTTTAGTGGAACTGGGAACTTAATTGGTGTTAATGTAGAATGGTATTTTTATGCAGTGATTCTGGATGAGCTGTAAGATACATTGGTTCCTTCCTGACACCAGGGGTGTCTCTAACTACCTTATGTCTCTTCAAAGCCAGCGTTGTCCTTCGTCTTGGCTGGTTTTTACCCTCTCGACAAAGGGTAGCAGGGTGGTCAGTGGGACGGGTGGGAGCTTTTACCTGGAGCTTTGTGCAGGCAGATCGAAACATCAAAGCGTTTCTGTGAAGAAAGGTCATTAACCAAGAGGCTGAGTTGTACAAAGGTGGATTTATTTATGCCTGGCAATGTGGGGCAAAACCAGATTAAAGACTGGAAGTCTTTAAACTTCTAGTCCTGAATTCATTCTGTTACCCATCAGTGGGAATAAGGCCAGCAGGATGTCACTGGCAGAGTGGGACCTCTTGTAATGGGATTTCTTTGTCTTTACCAGTTCATTACCCATTGGCAAGACTGGTGAATTAAATTTCATATTTATCTGAATATGTATTTGGTTTTGTAAGTTAAACTAAATTGAGGGAGTTGGGATTGTTTAGTTGGAGGAAGAGGAGGCTGAGGGGAGACCTCATCCCTCTGTACAACTGCTTGAAAGGGCATTGCAGAGAGGTTGGTGCTGGTGTAGAGAGGTTGGTGCTGGTCTCTTCTCAGGGGCAATGAGCGATAGAAGGAGAGGGACTGGCTGCAAGCTGCAGCAGGGTAGGGTTAGGCTGGCCAGGAGGAAAGAGTTTTTCCCAGAGAGAGTGGTCAGTCAGTGGAATCAGCTGCCCAGGGAGGGGGTGGAGTCCCCATCCCTGACTGTGTTTCAGAGCAGATTGGATGTGGTGTTGGGGGATCTGGTGTAGGGGATAACTTGTAGAGTGGGGCTGATGGTTGGACTGGATGATCCCAAGGGTCTCTTCCAACCTCTGTGATTCCATGATAAATCTCTGTTCTTCAAAAAAAACCCATCTTCCTCGTTTCAGAAAACAGTGTGAGAAAATGTCTCTTCACCCTCGGAAACAACGTTCATCTGAAATGTGCTCCCCTGTCCAATCTGGCGAGCGTCGTGTGGGAGCTCAACGGGAGCAGACTTGGGGCCGAGGACTCCAAGTATCTCCTCTACGATGGAGGAATGGCCCTACTTAACGTGACGATGGAGGCGGCCGGCTTCTACGATTGTATCTCGGCGGAGAGATCCGGAGGGAAGGAATTCCTTATCACTATGGCCCGCTACGCCCTGTACGCCCAGGAGAAGACGAAGGAAGCCGATGGTAGGGCCGCAGCAACCGAGCGTGCCGAGGCAAGAGCTGAGGGGGTTTGGTGTTCAGAACCGCTGCTGTCGTCGTGGCACAAGGCAGGGAAGCAGCCCTCCGTGGACAGCCAGAGAGAGAACTTGGCTTTCAAACTCCTTGGGGCTGGCTCTACGCTTCTTTTCTTTTTCCTCTTGGTTTGGAACTTCCGCAGGGGTCACTTATCCCTGCCTTGGAAGAGCAGGGAAACCAGCTCCAAACCCAGCGGCGCAGCTGGCGTGGGCAGCCTGGCTGTGGCTGCGGAGGGACCGGGCAGGCACAGGAAGAGCACGGGCACGCAGACCACCATAGCCGGCCTTCCCTGCGCGGACGCTGGTGAGCCTTTCCTGGGGAGCGCAGCGGGGCCGCGGGGCGGGGCGGGTTTCGCGGGGAGCTGCGGGAGCCTGCAGCTGGCAGAGCTCTGCCGTTAGGGTGTCGGGGTGTAAATTTGGGGAGGAGACAGAAGACGGCAAGCTGCGTTGTGTGTTCCATAGTTGCGTTATTAGTTAATACTTTTAAAGAGAAAAATTCCCAGTTTTGGTGCCTTTTTGACACGATAGAACCGTAAGAATAAATTTCTTCCAAAAAAAACCTGAGGCTGATCCACTTTTTTTCTAACGTTGGGGTTGCCCAATTAGAGAAGTTCATACTTCAGCAGCTAATAATACTTAGCATTTACTGCTTTCACCTTCAGACTCTCTGTTTAACCTACGAATAGCAACTCATTAAGTCTCCCGGTGCCTCAAGAGGCTGCTGCTCTCCTGGTTTTTCCATGGGAGGGTGAATTATGTCTCACTGACCGCAGCGAGTATTGGTGTCAGATCTGGTGCTTTGGTAGAAGTTTCTGAGTCATCTCCCCATATTTTACCTTTCTCTGGTTTTTTTTTTGAGGCTTTTGAAACGTTTTTCACGCCGTTATTTTTCGAGTGTGTTTTTAGTGACCTTTACGGTGCCTCTTCCCTCTGCCCAAGGCTCTTGTCCATCAGCTGAGGAGCTGCGCCGCTCTGAGCGCTCACAGCTCCCACGTGGCCGCTCCTGTGGTTAAAGGCTGTTGGGAGCTGAGCCTGTTTTCTGAGCAGCTTTTTCTTCTTCATTTTCAAATAAAGGTTCTCTGAGGTTTTCTTTGGTTGGAAAATGACCCGGGTTCTTGATGAGGAAGATCCCTGTGCTGCCTCGCTCCGTCTCTCGCCGGACACGTCTTGAGCCCCAGGTTGATGGTGCTGTTCTAGACACAGCACATTGGGGGGGGTGTTTTTTGGTTTTGTTTCCAGTTTTCACGTGGCTGTGGAGGGAGAAACCCGCTTGGAAATGGGTCCTGCTGTGTGGGAGGCTGTACCAGCTGCAGCCACACCGCCTGCTTTCACGCTCAAGGGAAAGGCTCAGAAATTAAGAGGGTGTGTGGGTAATACCTGCGTGGGAGGAAGGGCCGGAGGAGAGGTTGGGTGGTTGGTGGTTGGTTGGTTGGATGGTTGGTGGATGGTTGGGTGGATGGTTGGTTGGTTGGTGGTTGGATGGTTGGTGTTTCTTCTCCCTCCAAGTGCAAATAGATGACACTCCTTCCCACCAGAGCGAAGCTGTAGGATCCCATCTTTCTCCCAGCATCCAATTGTTCTGCTTCATGGCAGCAGGTTCTCCCGTGCTACGTGTGAATGCTGCAGAGAAGCAGCTGGTGAGCTCGGAAGAAGCTGGTTCAGGGATTACTGCGTCTGTCTGTCTGTCTGTCCGTCCCACTGCTCCTTTACCAACACACCAAGGGCCAGCCTGGCCCAAACCACAGCACCTTTCCGGGGAAGGACGTAAAGCTGGGACCAACATCGGCCTTGCTGGGAAGGTGAAGCCACCAGCACCACCTGTGGCCAAGAGAGTGGAATCAAGTGAGATGACTGGAGAGCTGCTGGCAGGGCCTTAGGCCAAGACCTGCCTGGGAGCTGTTCGGCGGTCGCATCAGTGTGATGAAAGAGCAAGGTCTGAGGTGCACGTCTCGTCTCCGTGGGAAAGGCACTGCTGCCTCGATTCCCACCCGCTGTATGCCAGGGGCTACCACTGTTGTGGCTACTGGGGGGCTGGGGGCTGCTGGTGGTGTGTAAGAGCGCAGGAAGGGACTGAAGTTTCCATCCTCGCCCCCGGGGACGGTTGCTGTCTCCCCTCAGCGGAAGGAGGCGCAGATGGACACAAAACCCCATTTCAGACAATCCTCACAAGGCTGCCAGCGCTTGCTTTTAGTTCAATTCCTGCTGATCTAATTACCCTAATTTAAAGGTGTAAAAAATAATTAGCTTTCTCGGAGAAGTCGCAGATGAGTTACAGCTACCGGGTCGGTGTGAAAGAGACTCTGGCCTACTTTCAGTCGTGTCTTCCCTGCAGTTTGAGTCCTTTTGTCATTGGTTGCCACCCTGCACGCAGGAAGGACAGAGGATACGGGGCGAGGGGACGGAGCTGGGGGAGTCCTTGAGAAGGCACCTCCATGGCACGCTCAAAGCTTTACCCCAAACGGAGGGGAAGGAGTAGTGGGGCCACTGGAGACGAGGAATTACACCCATCTCGGTAAATCTCCCTTCTAAATCCTTTGCAAACTTGGGTGGAGGTGGAACAGAGAAAGCAGGCTGTAGGAAGCGGCGTTATCACCAGTGATGGTCCCACCATCCAGCGAGACCTGGACAGGCTGGAGAGTTGGGCAGAGAGGAACCTGTTGAAGTTCACCGAGGGCAAGTGTAGGGTCCTGCCCCTGGGGAGGAATAAGTCCCTGCACCAGGATGGGTTGGGGGTGACCTGCTGGACACCAGGATGTCCATGAGCCAGCAGTGTGGCCTTGTGGCCAAGAAGGACAATAGCTTCCTGGGGGACATCAGGAAGAGTGACCAGCAGGTGGAGGGAGATCATCCTGCCCCTCTGCTCNACATTCCAAACCTGCCTGGAGACGTTCCTGTGGGACCTGCTCTGGGTGGGCCTGCCCTGGTCCAGGGTTGGAGGAGATGATCTCCAGAGGTCCCTTCCAACCCCGGATCGGTGTGTGATGTGTTATGTGGAGCTCTGCTGTCAAAGCTGCAAAATTATGAATGGTGTTTCCCCCCCCCGCCCTTTTTTGGTGTACAGCTGCCAGTACCAGCGCTTGTTATTTTGGTGGATGTTCTGCAGTTATTAACAGGCGGTGAAATTAACACACAGGATTCTCTGGGATTAACAAAACCCCTTGAGAAGTTTTCCTGTTAGGGTGTCCTGGTAAGTCAGGAGCAGAAAGGGGCCTGGGCTCGTCCAGCTGGGACTGTTTGGGGAAGAGGAAGCTGAGGGGAGACCTCGTCACTCCCTACAACTGCTTGAAAGTTTGAAAATGTTGAAAAGGGGTGGAAAAGATCCTTTCCCGGGCTGGGCTGCTGCTCCATCTCCACCAGAATGATTAAAAATGAGTTTTATTCCTCAACCCACCCGCTCCCAGCCCTCGGAGCTCGTCCCACCCGGGCTGGGTGAAGGGAAAAGCGCTTCCATGGAAAAATTTCTTCCTAGGAAGAAGTTGTGGGGGTTTATTTTTCATGGTTCTGGCGGAGTCACACCCTCACCTTTCCTCCGTGAGCAGGTGAAACTCTTTGATTTATTTTCACTAATTGCTATTTGGTTCAACACACGGAGGGTTTTGTTCTCTTCCCAGCTGGACCAGCCCCCCAGGAAGGGTGGGCAGGGACCCGGGCAGAGGGTTCTCCTCCTCCTCCTCTCTCTGCCTGGCTACCACACCTGAGGGCTGCATTAGCCCCTCTGGCCACAGCCGCACGCTGGGAGTGGCTGATTGCTGATTATTCTCCCCACCCCACCCCCCAGCTGGGCCTGCCCAAGCTTTTTCAGCCCCCCCTTCTTCTCAGGGCATTTCCCCACCTCCTCAGAATGCCTTCACGGCTTCTGCTAATTCCCCCTTTATCGCAGGAATGACTCCCTCAGAGACAGAACGACAAAGGGCGCCCCGCTTCTGACGGGAGGCGTCTCAACGGGAGCCGAAAGGACGGGATTTTGGGGTGTTCGGGGGTAACCAGCGTCTATCGGAACCTCGGCGGGGGCTGTACCGGGGAAGGGGAGGGGGGTGGTGTGTGGTGGGGGTGCTCGCCGCAATCCGCCGGGGCTGGGGGGCGGCTCTGCCCGGTTCTCCCCGGCAGGTGGTGCCGCCGAGCCGGCCCCGGCCCCCGGAATAAAGTCGGGAGAAGCGAGTGGAGAAATGTGACCGAGATGGGGCAGTTGGGAGAGGGAGGAAGCGGATAGGGAAGAGAGAGAGAGAGAGAGAG
>VZTM01007998.1:87582-154263 GCA_013400555.1 Jacana jacana
TCTCTCTGCCTGGCTACCACACCTGAGGGCTGCATTAGCCCCTCTGGCCACAGCCGCACGCTGGGAGTGGCTGATTGCTGATTATTCTCCCTACCCCACCCCCCAGCTGGGCCTGCCCAAGCTTTTTCAGCCCCCCCTTCTTCTCAGGGCATTTCCCCACCTCCTCAGAATGCCTTCACGGCTTCTGCTAATTCCCCCTTTATCGCAGGAATGACTCCCTCAGAGACAGAACGACAAAGGGCGCCCCGCTTCTGACGGGAGGCGTCTCAACGGGAGCCGAAAGGACGGGATTTTGGGGTGTTCGGGGGTAACCAGCGTCTATCGGAACCTCGGCGGGGGCTGTACCGGGGAAGGGGAGGGGGGTGGTGTGTGGTGGGGGTGCTCGCCGCAATCCGCCGGGGCTGGGGGGCGGCTCTGCCCGGTTCTCCCCGGCAGGTGGTGCCGCCGAGCCGGCCCCGGCCCCCGGAATAAAGTCGGGAGAAGCGAGTGGAGAAATGTGACCGAGATGGGGCAGTTGGGAGAGGGAGGCAGCGGATAGGGAAGGGGGGGANGGCAGTTGGGAGAGGGAGGAAGCGGATAGGGAAGAGAGAGAGAGAGAGAGAGAAGAAACAAAAAACCCAACCCCAAAACCCCAAGAACAAAGAAGTCGCCACCCAAAAGGCGGCTGCGCTTCTCGGGCTGCGGGGACAAAGTTGCGGGGCTGCGGGAGCAGCGAAGGGCTTTGTCTAAAAGGGCTGGGGGGGGGGGTGGTGGAAAAAGCACCACCTAATCCTGCTGCTCCCCTCCCATGCTGGAGGGAAGGAGGGATCCTGGGAGCCGGAGAGAGGGCGAACCGCTGGGGAGTGCGGCGACCGAAGGGGTGGTGGCGGTGGCCAGAGTTTTCCCCCCGCCGAGCGCTCCGGGCTGGAGCTGGGCGTGGGAGCCCCGCAACCCCGGGGGAGCGGGGTGGGGTGGCCGGCCTGCCCCTGCCTTCCCTTGCCCCGCAACCTCGGGGATTAACCGAGCGGTTTGGAGAGCCGACAGCAAAACTAGCGAGGTTTCAAAGTGAAATTCCGGAGGAAATTTAAAGAGCATCCGGATCCGGAGAAAAGACAGACAGAAAGAAAGAGGAAGGGAGAAATAAATCACAACGTGGAGAGAATCTCGGGCGGCTGAAGAAAGGACGGCAGCGAGAGAAGCAGACGCCCGGCAGAGATGGGGTGAGCCTGGCAGTTTATTATTCTTCTTGAATTGCTTTTATTATTCGTGCTATTTTTAAGGTAACGGCAAAAGAAATGAAGGTTTTAAAATTCCCTCCCCCCTCCCCCCCCATCCCCTTTTTTTCTTCCCTTTTTCCCCACGTTGCGAGCTTTAAAGTTCAGACTCGCCTTTTGTTTTACGGGTAATTGCAAATCTCTGCCGCTTCTTTAAATAAACTCGTGTGTAAGGGAAGCCTCTGGTGAGCTTCAGGGTGTGTGAAATCCAAACTGGGAGGACTGGAGCCGGGTTGTGTTCACAAACTTTTCCCGAAGTTAGGAATTGGGGGTTTTGTCTGGCTGTCGTGACTCTGGCATCGGGTAAAATGGATCCCGTCTGCGTTTCCAAGTGGATAATTGAAAATCCCCGATGACTTAGTTTATGATCCCCCTCAGACTTTCCAAGAGCGAAGCAAACGCTGCGTGGATGTGGCAGTGGATTTGGGCAGGGAAATGGGAGCTTAGCCTGGTATTTGATTGATGTCCTACTTGTGAGCCTCGGTCGTGTAACTTTAAGGACCCGACGTGCTGCTGCCAGCGTTCTTGCGCGATAAACGCCTCGAGGCTGCGTGAGCGCGGTGGGTCTGTGGGATCTGGCTGATCAATCCCCCCGACCCTGCGGGCTGACAGCGCAAGGGAGGGAAATAACATTCTTTTAGGGGCTTGTTTTCCTTCTGCTGCTGTTCCTCTGGGCCCATCCCGATAAAATGATAGAGAGGCAGAAGAGGGGAAGAATCCAAGGTGACAGCCGCCCGAGTCTGGCGTGTAGAGCCTTTGGAGTTGGCAGGGTGTGTGCTGACCCAGGATAAAACAGCAAGCCTCCCTATTTTCCTCTTAACTTTTCCTGTGCTCCACGAAGTTACTGTAAAACTTCTGGAGGTGCCAGGGAGGGTGTAAGAAGCAGATAGCTTGGGACTGTGAGTGGGACCAGGGCTTCATCCTCCAGGGTTAGAGGCCGAACCCTTGTTGGCCCTTCCACACCACCAGCTCTGTGATTGCTGGAAAGGCCATTGCAGAGAGGTTGGTGCTGGTCTCTTCTCAGGAGCAATGAGTGATAGAAGGAGAGGGAATGGCTTCAAGCTGCAGCAGGGTAGGGTTAGGCTGGCCATGAGGCAAGAATTCTTCCCAGCAAGAGTGGTCAGAGCCAGGACTGGGCTGGAGTCCCCATCCCTGACTGTGTTTCCAGAGTGGCTGAGCTGTGGTGTTGGGGGATCTGGTGTAGGGGAGACCTTTGCAGAGTGGGGCTGATGGTTGCACTCCATCATCCCAAGGGGCTCTTCCAACCTGAGGGATTCTATAAAACACCTGAAGAACAGACCACCTTCTTTATACCTGTGTTTTAAGAAGCTGTAGCCACAGGCTGTCACCTCCCAGGGCAGAGCATCGCGGTGTATCTGTCGCTGGTGTTAATGAGGGCCTTGGGGTTGGTTTAGCTGCAGTTGGGTTCTGTCCAACCAAAATGATTCTTGAGAGGGTCACCAGCTTCTGTGGAAAATGTTGAGGTAACGTCACCGTCTCGGCCTGCTTGGATTTCGCTGTACAGTTATAGGGGTGTAGTAGCAAAACTATTATTAAGCCAGGGATGATGTTTCCACACAAAATTCCTTATTTCCACTTAACTCCAAGATAAAGTGTCTTTTTACTTGCAAGTTGATCACATGGGGCTGTTGAGCAGCTTTCCCCAGCGTTTGGGTTACTTACCAGGGACGTTACAAGCCCATCGCCTCTCACATCATGTTCTGCCGGTCGATTTTCGTTAACTTCTGTTTAAAGCAGGGATTCTGGTCTCCTCCCTCCACACTGCACCTCTTTGTAACATCAGGTTCGGGTTTTCCTGGATAAATGCTCCCAGGGCTCTTTTGGAGCTGTAGGGTTTAGCTTGTTGGTGCTTCCCCACTGAAGAGTCCACTCGACCCTGAGGGAAGCGAATTGGGTTCGGTCCAAGCTGAGACTTCGGTGGGCACCTACTCCTGGCTCCCTCAGAAAGAGAGGGGAAAGGAGTAGCATTTGGGTTGGCAACTCCAAGTACGGGTAGATGCAGATTCCCCAGCTCTTGGGGTGAGGAGTGTAGAATTTATCTGCTTGTCACGTGTATTGAGCAACATGACATATTGAGCAACATGGCTTTCCCCTCTGCTGACGTCCCACTGACCTCCGCTAAAGAGGCGGTTTGAACTGGCCTCACTGGAGGGGCTACTGGTGGTGCTTTTGGAGCTCTTGGCGAGGGCAGGTCCAAAATAGCAGCAGGTCTTGGGGTCTTGTTCTGGGGAGGCAGAGCAGATGCCTGTGCCTGGAAGCACCGTGGGTCCCGGAGCTGATAATGAAGATGCAGAAGGCGTTGGAGGCGGGGAGGGTCTGGGATGTGCCTGTACCTCAGCCTCTCTGGTTCTCGTTATTACTGGACATGTTTTCTGGAATGCATAAAGAATTACTTTGCTGCAGTCTGGCCCTGCTGGCATTATGGGGTTTTTTTTGGTGGTTTCTTTTATTTCTGAACTGTAATTGCTGTACAGGCTTCCAGCACGGGTCTGTGTGCCCCAAAAGAACGAGCTGCTGGAGCTCAGTAGCAGAAGTAACAGTTATCCCAGGAAGGTGAGCGCACAGATTGTGTTGTAGACACCCAGTAGCACAGTGTTCAGCAGCCAAGATGCTCTGTAGATGGAGACTGGTTTCCAAAAGGGAAAAAAAAATTAAAAACCAACCCCTCTCTCAGCTGTGTTGTGTCTCTAAACGTCCTTGATCCCCTTTCTCTGTGCCTGCCCTTGCCGGCTTGTTGCTGTTCCCCACGCTGATCCGAGAGGAGCAGATACTCGGCCAGGATTCCTTTGCTGCCCTTTATCTGCAGACAGGCTGTGAGGCAGCTGCTTTTCATTCCTCTGCTGAGCCCTGCTGGGAAATCCGTTGGGAATTGGGGGAGGCAGAAGGGAAGGCAGCCCCCAGCCAGCTCCCGTGGCTGCAGCCTCACTCCCGCACCATCCCTTTGCGGTTGTGGGGTGGAAGGGTTGGCCTCCTTCAGCCCCACCTGCACCCTCGCAGCATCTCTGCCTTCTCCCCAAGGTGACATTGTGAGGCACGGAATGAAGGTGAAGCTGCAGCTCGGAGGGCTGGAAAAACTGCCTGGTGGTTAGAACAAAGGGCAGGTAATCTGTGCTCCCAAACTTTCTTCCCAAAGCGGTTTTGGAGTTCGGTGTCCTGGGAGCTTGTGCCTGAATCCCGGGGTAGGCGATACCAAAAGCACCCTCTCTGCACCCATTTTGGGTGAAGCCGAAGAGGCCGAAGGCTCTGGGGGGAGTTACACCCAGTCCCTGGCTCAGAGGAAGGGTCTAGGGGGAAACACAAAGGGAAAGGGAGGAGGTTTGACTCAGTAACACACACTTCTTCCCCAAACAGCACTGACAGGCAGTCAGCAGCGATTCAGGCTGCTGAGGGAAGATGAAAGGAAACAAAGACAGCCAGCGGTGGAGAAGGAGGAGGAGGAAGAGGAGGAGATGGGTTCTCCTGCCCTCTCCACGCTCTAGTTCTGCCTTTGGAAATACTGGGCTCTGTCTGAAACACGTTTCCCCCCAGCCCCCTCCCTGGAATCATCCCGGACCCGTGCTCTTTTGGGGGGTTTCTCTTCTCACACCCGAGCGCTGGGGCTGGTGACCCTGGGGATGGGAGAGCCCTGGCGCAGCCCTGCTGACTCAGCATGGCCGTGGGCTGGAGGCCAGAGCTCAGACACGTATCTCTGGTGCTCACACGCTCTCACATCGCCCATCTCTGCCCGGCACGAGCTGCCCCATGAGCTCCCATCCAGGAAACCAGACCCTGGGGAGAGAAAGGTCTTTGGAGAAGGTTGTGGTGGGAACTGGGAAATCCTTACCTCCTGCTGTGGCTGGAAATGGGCCTTTTAGCAGAAGAGGACCCCTTTTTTGGGGGGGTGTGCTTGCTCATTGTGGCTGCACTGAGCAGAAATACCTTCCCAGGACTCTGTGCTCTGAAGGTATCCCGCTGCTGTCAGCGGGAACGTCGCACCCTCAAAGCCCTTCCCTGCCCTCTGTGGCTGAGCTCTGCTGTGCCCGTGGTCCGGGGGAGCGGTTCTGCTGATCAGGCGCTTTGGGATTCCTTGCCAATGCATTTTTTTTCTTGGTTTGGTTTTTAGTTGGAAGAGGGGGGACCGCAGGTGCTGAGGTGTTTAAAGTGATTCTCCTCTCCGCTCCTTTCTCTGACAAGTAAATGGATGTCCCTGCAAAGGGAAGCTGCAGTGAGCGAGAGGAGGTGCAGGCTGGAGAGCGTGGACCTCCCAGAGATGCCCTTGGCTGAAGCCCATCCAGGAGCACCAGGGCTGATGCAGTTAACGAGGACTGAGCTCAGCCTCCCCAGGACACTCCAGCTGCTGCCTTAAGTGGCTGAAAGACTTTATCCTGAACCTCGGACCTATTCACTTATTTGTATCCCTGGAGTGCTTTGAGCTCAGACTCACCCACCAAATGCCTCTTAAAACTCTGTACCCATCTCTAGGTTTGAATCCTGCTCTCTTGTCACTCTGGAGCTGAAAACAGGACAGAAACACGAGTGTAAACTCGGGGAGTGGTGACTAAAAGCTTCCCTCTTGGCAGCAAAGGCAGGGGTTCTTCTCTATGGTCACGCAGCAAAGGGCAGGTGAGGAGGAGGCAGTAAGTAATCCAGATAACTAAACAGGCATGTCACGGGCAGGGTTGAGTCAAAAATTACTGCAAACAACAAAATAGAGAGGGTTTTGGTGGGGGAAAAAAAAAAGCTCTTCCAGGTTGCACAGAAAAAAAAGGAGGAGGACAAAGTGGACTGCAGCTGTGCAGGCAGAGAGACCCCTCCCCGCAGCCAGCGCAGAAGCTGTTGAGCAAAGGCATCACTGGGTGCAATGGAAGATCTAAAGCAAACGATCAAACCCCGATTTCTTCCTCTGCCAGACCTCCTGGAATGGCAGGGGAGGGAGGAAGGCTGCCTTTTAGCAGCTGCCCTTAGATTTAGGAACCCGCTGAAGAGAGAGGGAACGCCAGCCTGTAATTGTCAAAAAGGCTTTTCCCCAAAGGGGTGCTATTTGTATGGAAAATACCCTGAGAGAGTAAAAGCAGTAACATCCAGTTTCCCTGAGGAGCTGGTGAGGTGTAAGGACCCCAACGGGCAGCTGGAGTTGGGGTGGGGAGAAGAGGAGCGAGCCTGTAGTGAGACACCAGAGCTGCCACCGACCTGTTGAGATTTGGACGTGGAGAGCAAGCTTTTGCTGAGCAGCTCTTTCCAAGCTGGTGCTTTCCTGCCCCCTGGGCTCCTCCTGAAAGCAGGAGACCTTTCTTTAGGGGGATTGTGTGCCGTTACCTCGTGGCTGGAGGATGCGGTGGGGAACGTGCCCCGTTCCCAGCCCGGTGACTCCCGTGGGCTTAAACCAAAAATGCCTTCACCTTTTTACTTCTGTTCTGCAGGTTTGAGGGCATGGTTTTTTCTGGTGAGGATTATAGAGAGGGCTCTGTGAAATCCTCCCTATTAGAGACAGACCCAGGGGAGGGGTTGGAGGTGACTTGCTCTAAGGGCAGCTCCTGGTGCTCTCCTGGAGATGCTCTGGTCCCTCTTTGGAGAGTGGCTCATGTTCCTCTCTGTTACATTCTCTCAGCACCACTGGGTTATTTTGGAAGATCCCACTTGGGAAGAGGCCCACGTGCCTGTGGGGAGGAGGGCAGAGCCCACCTCCAGGCAGGACACTCTAGGACAGTCCATGCACCCAGTGCCATCCCTGTTGAGATTACCCAGAACCAAGGGGGAAGAGCTGGCTTTAATCCTCCCCAGAGTTTGGCACCTTTTGTGCCCGCTCTGCCCCTGCTGGGTGCAATGTGCCACTGGTGCAGGGGACCAAATTGGTGCCATCTGCACCTCCCTGGCACAGGGCAGGGCTTCTCCTCCAGGGTCTTGGCAGCACGTCCCTGTGTCCTAACCCGGTGAGGTCCCTCTGGCCTGCTCAGTCCATCGCTGCTCTGCTGAGACCGTAAGTTAAGAGGACGAGTAATGATTTGCTCTCCTGGCAATGGCGAAATAAGCAGCTATTCATTAAGAAATCAATTTGGATGCTGTAAAGAGGGGAATCAAACAAGAACCAAGGTGGAAATGAGACCAGCATGCAGTTCCACGTGAAGCTTTAATGACTGCTGAGTCAGAGCTCCGGTCAGCGAGGATATCGGAAACGATTGATCCGTATCCTATATTTGTGTGTCCTCCCCAAACACCCCCTGACCTTCTTCCAACTTCTCTGGAAGGAGAAGCCACGAGAGGAGGCGTTTGGGTCTTTACTCAAGCAGTGTCCTGGAGCCCAGGGCTTTGCTGCTGTGAAGAACCCATCAGGAACCAGCTGGGTTGGTCAGACCACCCCTTTGGTTCATTTTTAGCGGTGGGGCTTCTCCTGGTAGCCTGCTGCTGGAGTGCTGGGGAGCATTCGTGGGGGACAGGTCGTTTTTAAGCAATCAGTGGGATGTGGGATATTGAATTTTGCCCTTTTCCCCCCCCCCATCCCTCCCTCCCTGGGCTGGGAACAAACGCTGGCAGCGATGAGTCCTGGATCCTCTCCACTTGCCATCGGGCACTTGCGGAACACGCCTGTGTCTCAGCCAGATCTTTGTCCTTTCAGACATTTGCTTTGGTTTTTTCTTAATTATCTGCGAAGAACAGCCCTGGGGAGGGGGGATGTAAGTGGTTTTATTTACACATGCCCTTTTTGCTGCTCTGTCTGTGTTGTTATGGGGACTCCCGGCTGGGAGCAGGAAAAGAAGCCGCCGGCATTTAGGGACCTGTGGTGTCTCCAGCATGTACAGTTAAACACAGGGGGAAAGATCATTGTAGTGGGAGAGAGAACGTGCCAGTTTGAACCCTGGGCACTTTCAGGACTATTTTTAACTGCTTTGTAGTGTTTTTGGAAACAAGAGGTCAGCAGCTTGGCCAGAAGCACACAGATTGTGGACGGGTGCTCCTTAGACATGACTTTCCTTTTTGGATGGGATCTTTGAGATCATCCAGTCCAACCATCAACCCAACTGTGCTAAAACCCATCACTAACCCATGTCTCTAAGCACTACAGCAACCCAGCCTTTCAATCCCTCCAGGGATGGGGCCTCTACTCCTTCTGCAGTCCATCCCAAGGCTGAAGAACCCTTTCTGTGTAAACATTGTTCCTGATCTCCAATCTGAACCTCCCCTGGTGGAATTTGAGGCCGTTTCCTCTTCTCCCATCTGTTCTTTGGGAGAAGAGACCGACCCCCCCTGGCTACACCCTCCTTTCAGGGAGTTGAAGAGAGTGAGGTCTCCCTTCAGCCTCCGCTTCTCCAGGCTGAGCACCCCCAGCTCCCTCAGCCTCTCCTCACAAGACTTATTCCTCAGACCCCTCACAGCTCCATTGTCCTTCTCTGGACCCGCTCCAGCCCCTCAAGGTCTTATTTTTTTGTGTGTGGTGAAGGGCCCAAACCTGCAGTTTGATGCATCTCAGCTCTGGATTTCAGCATCTGGCCTTCTCCTGCTCTGAACTCCCCTCTGCCCGTGCACGGAGCCCGCAGCCCCTGCGTCCCCACCTCCTCCCCCTGCTGTGCCAAGCCCTGCCGGGGCTCTTTGCCACTGAGGGAATTGCAGAAAGGGCGAGGGCGAGCCGTTTTCCTTTTAATAAGCCATTTGTGGAGCAATAGAGCTGTGCCCCCTGGCTTTTGCAGGCTTCCTTGCTCTCTCCTGGTTTGCATTGCTGCCTGCTCTGCCCGTCTGGGTTGTGTCGTGCTCCACCACGCAGGTTCTCGGAGAGCTTTTATTTTCCAGCATTGGCTTTAACCTTGTCAGACAAGCGAGCGCTGAAGGGCAGCTTTCCAGGCCAGTCGGTGTCCTTGACAATGAAAATCCTTGTACCAGCTGGGGACGCCTTGTATCATTTGGTGGATTTAAAACAAACAAACAAACAAGCAAAAGACTTTTCTTCTTTAATTTTTCCTCCCCTGCAGAAGCGCTGCAGAAGGAGCCTGAAGGTCTCTGTGCGGCTCCCAAGCAGAGCACAAGGTTCTCCCGAGCGTTACCTGCGGAGTTTAAACAACTCCCTCCTACAAAGCCCTGTCCCTGTGCCAGGCTGGCACCTCTCAGGTGGCTGGGAGAGGGCAAGAACGTGCTGTTGGCCTCACAGAGCGCTCCCTGGTCGATGTTAATTAGGGATGTGAGCGTTGGCAGCAACGGTTCCCGTTCGCTGTGAGGAAGGGAGAAATGGGAAAGACGATTTAGCAGATTGTCATAGAACTGTCTGGGTTGGAAGGGACCTCTGAGATCACCTAATCCAACCATCAGCCTGACTCTGGTTAAAAAAGCCCAACAACTCAGCACTAAACCATGTCACTGCATGTCATTCTGCATCTTTATAGGATCATGGCATGGTTTGGGTGGGATGGGACCTTAAAGGCCACCCAATGTCACCCCCTGCCCTGGGCAGGGACACCTCCCACCAGCCCAGGTGGCTCCAAGCCCCCTGCAACCTGGCCTTGAACCCCTCCAGGGATGGGGCAGCCACAGCTTCTCTGGGCAACCTGGGCCAGGCTCTCCCCACCCTTACACCAAAGAAGTTCTCCCCTAGATCTCATCTCCATCTCCCCTCTTTAGGTGTCAAATCCTTTCCCCTCCTATCACTCCCTTCTTGCTTCCCTGGGAGGGAGGTGGGTGCAGGGGTTCTCCCTGCCTTGGCACGGGGCTGGCAGGTTGAAGTTGCTGACGCTCCCAGCTGCCATCGGTGCTGGTTTGCCGTGTGCTGGAAGCAGAGCACATCTGGTGTAACTGGCAACGGGCCTGGCTCGGAGCATCTGCGAGGCTTCCATGCTGGTAACTGGGAGGGATGGAGACCTCTCAGACAGCGCTGAAGTCTTGTTGCTCCAGGCAAGACCCGGAGTCAGGCAGGAACAGACGTAAGAGGAATGTCGAGACAGTGGGGATTATGCAAAAGCATAAAAAATAGAACACCCTTCCCCATCCACGGTGCTATTTCGGTGTACCTGAGACCAGGAAAAGAGCTTTCCTGCCCCGGGGCTGAGCGTTGGGCCAGAGAGCAGCCAAACCAGCCTCAGGAGAGTGGAGAAAGCATAAACCCTGTGAAGCAGGGCTTTTCCCTCCTCTCACGGGTCTTCCAGTGGCGTTTGCTTCCACTCCTGGTTGTAAGAAGGAAAGTGGTGCTGGCTTTTGTGGTTGGTGGCACTGTAGTTACAGGATGGTTGACATCTGGGTGGCCTCCTGAGCCTCTCCTGTCTCGGGGTGGGCAGTGGGAAGGCAGTGGGGTTTTCCAGGTATTGGCTCTGTGTCTGACCTGTTTGGAGGCAGCCCAGGCAGGGAGGCTGAGGACAGAGCTCTCTACCCCTTCTGCAGCCATCCTTCCTCACGCAAATTCCCTTTCTTAGCCTTTTTCTCCCGTTTTGAGGTGTGTGGTCTCAGTTGATGTTGGGGGGAGGATCATTTACTGGGTGAGACTAATTTACAAAGTGAGTTAATAGCTCCAGTGTGATGGGGAGACAGCACAGGGCAGCCACGGGGGTTCCTGGCCGTGGGGTCTGGGAGGATGCCCAGCTCCGTGGAGTGGACACAGTGGGTGCTGCAGCCCCGTCCCTGTGGGCAGAGGAGGGATAACTCCGGGAATGGTGGTGAACTGTGGTGGGATGTGAGGGGGGGGTGGGGGGGTGGAACTTGGCAGGGAGCCCTCGTGAGAGGCACGGCTGGGTCTGAAACCCGCTGCAGTCAGCAGGATGGTGTCCATCGACCCTCAGCGATGAACAGCGAGCACAGGAATAGCTGCTGTGCGTGTGAGGGGTGATCTCTGAGGAGGGTTTTCCGTCATGCAGCCAGCGTCACGTGCCCGTGGCACGAAACACGAGAGCCTTCCAGGCTCTGCTGTGGCTCCCTCCCAACAGCCAGTGCCAGCTGCCGGGGGGGATTTGCTCCAGCTACACAGCTTGCCCAGTTACCTCCCGTGGCAGCGGAGAAAACTTGTTCGGTGACGAGAAATCATTCCAAATTCCAAGCTTGGTGAGTTTGGGACGAACAGAGCCCCCGAACGCTGCCCGGCTGAACGCTCTGTCTGTCCCTCCTCTGTGATAAATAACAGCTGACTTGTCCATCACCAGGAAATAGATGATTTTGGAGCCCAAAGGAGCCTCTGTGCAGCTCGGAGCCCCGAGGAGCAAGCTGTTGGAGGAGAGACGTGTACTAACTGCCCTGTAGCCTGCCTTCCCCTTCTTACTAACAAATGTCAACAACGGGGTAATGTTCCTTCCTCTCTTCTTCCTGACACCAGCCCAGGGCTTGGGGGTTGAGGTGCAGAAACCTCAGGTTTTCCCCTCTTCCATGGGTACTGTGTCTCGAAGCCGTGATCCCTGGAAACGTATGGAAAATGTGAATCTTGTTCCAAAACCAGACCGTGGCTGAACAAAACCAGGCAGAGAGGAAGCAGAGAAGGAGCTGGTTTAGACCCTGGTGTGGTCCCAAGAGATCAGAGTCGGGGCTGTAACCTGGGAAGAGGGCTGGAAACTGGGAGTGTTTTACTTCCTTCCCGAGTTTTGGTGATGGGTTCGGGAAGCGCCACACGCGTCTGTCTTCGGATTGATAGGAAGGGCTGCTCGCTGCAGCCGTGAGGGCTCGGGCTGGGGAGGAAACACAAATGTCTGGGGTTTGGGGGCTGGCACGTGGCAGGGCTGTGACTCTGCGTCGTTCCCAGCTGTCCTGGGGCCCTGGGATGTTTCCAATCACAGCACATTTCTCTAGGTTTGGGTAAGGAGCGAGGCAACGGCCGCTGCCTTGGATTTTAACCAAAGACCCCAAGCCCTGGTGCACCTGGACTGTCGTGTCATGGAAACATTCCCTCCTGCCTCCTGAAACGCTCAGGTTACATCCTGGTGCCTGCGATCCAGCTGGGATGCTACGGGTCACAAAATCCCGGGCAGCGCTTGTCTGGGTGCTTTCTTGCAAGCAGCTGCGTGTGGTGAAGTGTTTCCTTTGATTCATTGTTGGGTGACTCGCTTTTAACCCTGGGATGTGACCTCCTGCCACAGGATGCGCTTCCCAAGCGTGAGTCAAGGGAGGAAGAGCTGTGCCGAGGGGGGAAGGCGCTTTTCGTACCCCAAACACATCCTCCATTCCGTCCTTTTCCCGAGAGCTCCGGCTCCGAGGTGTCCTGTGGAACACGAGATAGTACAGCAGCCCCAGAGAAACGGTGAAGGCACCAGGGACTGACTGCTGAGGGGTGGTGAAAGAAAGCTTCAAGCCAGGCTAAAAATAACATAACCCCAGGTCGTTAGCGTAACTCTGCCACACTGGCTGTGTTGTGTAGGGCCACCCGGTACGTCCCAAACCCGAGACTGTGGTGTCCTCTTGGGGCTTCTGCTTGCAAATTGCATGCCTGACCTTGGCTGGATGTTCACAGAAGATCTCCTAGCCTGAGGCCATAGTCTGTTACTGCTGGCACGTCCAGGCTGTGGTCTTCAGAAATGCCTGAGGACTTGCAGAGGAGAAGAGAGAAGCTCTAGAGGAAGGTAAAAACCTCTACCTGTAGTTAAAACACCCCTGGTAGCTCAGTGAGTGTGCCAGGGGTATTTTCATAGAGCAGGCTCAGTAGTGTGCTGTGAGAGCTGCCTGGTTGGTGGGCAAGCAGGGGGCATAATCAGCCTTGGGTTTTTACTTCACAGGGGCATCAGGCAGTTGTCCCCCACCTGCTAAAATGTACGTTAGGAGAGTGCCAAGGATCACAGAATCCCAGACTGATCTGGGGTTGGAAGGGACCTCTGGAGATCATCTCCTCCATCCCCCTGCCACAGTAGGTCCGCCCAGAGCAGGTCCCACAGGAACATGTCCAGGTGGGTTTGAATGTCTCCATAGATGGAGACTCCACCACCTCTCTGGGCAGCCCCTGCCAGGGCTCTGCCACCCTCACAGGGAAGAAGTTTCTCCTCGTGTTTAGGTGGAACTTCTCATGTCCTGTGCTGGGGCACCACTGGAAAAAGCCTGGCCCCATCCTCCTGACACCCACCCTTGAAGTATCTATAGGTGTTGATCAGATTCCTCCTC
Organism: Jacana jacana; assembly: GCA_013400555.1. Taxonomy (NCBI): domain Eukaryota; kingdom Metazoa; phylum Chordata; class Aves; order Charadriiformes; family Jacanidae; genus Jacana; species Jacana jacana. The sequence continues at coordinate 100,881 of VZTM01007998.1, forward strand.
AGCCTTCTCTTCTCCAGACTAAGAAGCCCCAAGTCCCATATCCTTTCCTCATCCCAGAGATGCTCCAGGCCCCTCATCATCTTGGTGGTCCCCTGCTGTACCCTCTCCAGCAGTTCCTTGTCCTTCTTGAACTGGGGAGCCCAGAAGTGGTCCCAGTGCTCTGGCTGGTGCCTCCCCAGGGCAGAGCAGAGGGGCAGGATGATCTCCCTCCACCTGCTGATCATGCTTCCTGATGCCCCCCAGGAAGCTATTGTCCTTCTTGGCCACAATGGCACATTGCTGGCTCCTGGGCATCCGTGGAGAGCACATCTGTGGAGAGCACAGAGGTCATGGAAAAGCAGCTCAAAGGAATGATGGAGAACTTGCATCATGACTCCCCTGATAAGAGGGGACAGTAGATGATACAAGCCCCAACAGCAGGGAGCTGCTGCTCCTTGCACAGAGGCTCAATGAGGGACTGCTGGAGAGATGCTGTGGTGCTCCAACACCTTGTGTCTCCAGTCCCTGGAGAGGAGGTGAACAGCAGAAGTGCTGCTGGCGGCGCTGAATGCAACACGAGCGCCAGGAAATCATTGCGCTTCCTCATCCTCCACCACCACCACCCCCTTTCTCAGCTTCCCCTCTGCGCTGACAGCACCCTTCCTTTCTCTTGCAGGGAGCAGCCCATCTTCAGCACCAGGGCCCATGTTTTCCAGATCGACCCCGCCACCAAACGGAACTGGATCCCGGCCAGCAAGCACGCCTTGACTGTCTCCTACTTCTACGATGCCACACGCAACGTGTACCGGATCATCAGCGTGGGGGGCACCAAGGTAGGAGGGGGGGGGCAGTTGATGACAGCATCCACCAGATCAACAGTGGGGTTTTCTCCATGGAATCGGGGAACTGTCAGAGTGGGAAGGGAGCTCTGGAGCTCCCCCAACCCAACTCCCCTGCTAAATCAGGGCTGCCCAGAGCACAGCACTCAGGGCTGCATCCAGGTCTCCAGAAAAGGGGACTCCACACCCTCCCTGGGCAGCCTCTGCCAGGGCTCTGCCACCCTCACCCCAAACAAGTTCCTCCTCGTGTTGAGATGGACCTTCCCGTGTCCCAGCTTGTGCCCGGTGCCCCTCGTCCTGTCACTGGGAACCACTGGGAAGAGTCCGGCTCCATCCTCCTTCAACCCCCACCCTTCAGATCCTTGGGAGCACAAAGAAGGTCTCCCCTCAGCCTTCTCCTCTCCAGGCTGAAGAGTCCCAGCTCTCTCAGCCTTTCCTCCTCAGGGAGATGCTCCAACCCCTCCATCATCTCTGTTGCCCTGCGCTGGGCTCTCTCAGCAGTTCCCTGTCTCTCTTGAACTGGGGAGCCCAGCACTGGAGGCAGGATTCCAGTTGTGGCCTCCCCATTGCAGAGCAGATGGGGAGAATGACCTCCCTCCATCTACTGGCCACACTCTGCCTTTTGCAGCCCAGAGTCTGTTCTGGTGTTGATTTTTTTTGGGGTGTTGAGTTGGTTCTTGGCACGGTCCCTCCAGCATCCTCACTGCAGGGAACGGCAGGCAAAGCGCTGCCTCCCTGCTCAAGGGTATCTAGTGTTAGAGACTAGAGTCTGTGCAGATGAAAGATGTGCTCTCTGGGCTGTCCCTCCTTGCCCCACTCTCTTCTCACCCCCTGCCCCGCCAAAACACAGGTTGTTTTTCTGAGAGCCTTTGTCCTGTGCTAAAAGCAGCCCCTGTGGATGGAGTGAAACGACAGGCAGAGGCCGAGGGGGTCTCGGGGTCTCCCTGTTCAGTCACTTCCACCCAACAAAATCAACTCTCCCTAAACCGTTCTTGATAGGGTTTTCCTGATTTGTTCTTGAAGAGCTCCAATGGCAGAGGCTCATCAGTCTGCCCAGGAAATGGGTTTTGCTGCTGCCCTACCCAGCAGAGAGTGTTTCCCAATAGCTACTCCTGATGCTGCTTAAACCCTTTTTTTTTGTTTTCTTTTTATTTACTTGCCATGAAAACGGCGAAAGTTTGGAAGTTCTTAAGTCCCCAGAGACACACTGTCTTTTATCTTCTTTTCCAGCAACGGAGGAAGCTGATGATGCTGAGGGTTTGGTGGTGGGGTTTTTTTGTTTGTTTATTGTGTTTTTTTTTCCCTTTTTCAATAGCCAAGACAATTGAGATTCCTTGATGTCATGTACCCCAGACTGGAAAGATTTCTGGTCACCAAAAGCCTGAACTGTTATCTGGTGGAAAGCTCTGCCTTTTAACCTCTCCCTGGTCCCTAGAGTACACAGGGATTAGAGTTCTCCATCCCCCAGGGCAGCGGGCTGGAGTTTTCTCTGCCTCTCACTCTTCCCCCCTCTCTGCAGGCAATTATCAACAGCACTATCACCCCCAACATGACCTTCACAAAGACATCCCAGAAGTTTGGGCAATGGGCAGACAGCAGAGCCAACACGGTGTACGGGCTGGGCTTCGCTTCGGAGCAGCACCTCTCCCAGGTAACGCTGCAGGCGCTGCCAGAAACCTGCCCCAGGGGCCTGAGGTAAAGGCTGTTCCCCTCCTGCTAAAAATCTAACAGGAGGCGTGAAGGTGCTGGGAAGAGCTTGAGAATAACATCTGCAGAGTGTTTTGAGCAGCACAAACCCAGTTAGGACTCTGGGCTCGAGTTCTGTCACCGCTGTTTAGCGAACCCCCACAGCCCTGCCTGCCAGGATGGTGGGCAGAGGCAGAAAGGGGCTGTTCCCTGAATTTTACTGTTAGTTGAAGAGAAATTAAAAAGCCCGTGGGCTGAAGTGGCAAAGGGAAGAGTAGCCCAGGCATGAGTGCTGGTTTGTTCTGCATTTCGGTGTGGCACCGCAGTGACTTTCCCATTCCCCTCCAGTTTGCAGAGAAGTTCCAGGAAGTGAAAGAAGCCGCCCGTTTGGCGAGGGAGAAGTCCCAGGATAAAACAGAGCTGACCAATCCTGCCCTCAGCATCACATCCCACCAGGTAAGGCTTGGAGAGGGGAAAGCTCACTGCAGAGCAAGGTCAGCGAGGGAAAACGGCCTCCATACTCCTCTCCTCTGCTTTCACCCCTTTCCCCCCCCTGAGAACTTTCTCCTCTTGCCAGACACTGAGGTTAGAGCTCACAAAATCCCATTTGATGACACCTGTGGCCCTGAGGTCACTCTGCTGAAGCACATGAAGTAGATGAACTAATTAGTGCTTGAGTGAAGCTCCTGGGAAGGTTCACACTCCTCCCTCTTTGCCAGTTAAACTATCAAAGCCAATGGATGGCTTAGAAAGCTGTGCTGGAGGAGTGGGGTTTTTGTTGTGGTGGTTGGTTTAGCATTTTTTGGGTTGTTTAATTTTTTTTCTTCAGAGCTGTTGGCTCTCCCTGGGCTCAGTGTGACAGTAACAAGCCAGCAGCGGGCAGGAGCACATATTGCCTGGGTGAAGATCCTAAGAAGAAAGACACACATGGCATTTCCAACCAGTTTTCTTCCTTTTGCAATGCTGCAGGGGTGTCCAAGGTGCTGTGATAGGGGATAGACTGCTTAGTGTGAGGAAGAGGAGGCTGAGGGGAGACCTCATCCCTCCCTACAACTGCTTGAAAGGCCATTGCAGAGAGGTTGGTGCTGGTCTCTTCTCAGGGGCAATGAGCGCTAGAAGGAGAGGGAATGGCTGCAAGCTGCAGCAGGGTAGGGTTAGGCTGGCCATGAGGCAAGAATTCTTCACAGCAAGAGTGGTCAGAGCCTGGACTGGGCTGGAGTCCCCATCCCTGTCTGTGTTTCAGAGTGGCTGAGATGTGGTGTTGGGGGATCTGGTGTAGAGGAGACCTTTGCAGAGTGGGGCTGATGGTTGGACTCCATCATCCCAAGGGTCTCTTCCAACCTGAGTGATTCTGTGGTGCTGTCCCTGGAATCACAGAGCGATTTCTTAGAGCTGGTGACTGAGGAGGTCCTGGCAAGACTCCTTCTTTTTCTGTCGTGTCTCCAGGGTGGAAGAGAAGCTGTGCTGGGAGAGTAGAAATCACACAACCCGCTTCTGAACTGCCCCCTGAGGTAGAGCTGCACGTGTGACAGCCAGTCATTCCGTTTCCTTTCCCCCAGGAGACCAAGCCAGAAAGTGTAAGCCCGTTCTAGTGTGCTCTGGTTGGACTTGCAATCCTTACCTCTCTCCCTGTGTAGCTACATCACTTCCAGCAGCAGTGGGACAGAGGGGAGAGGGTGAGCCGTGGAGAACTCCTCTGCCTCCTTCTCCCCATGGGGAGGCTGTTGAGGGCTGACTCATAGTTGCCCTCCCAAATAGTTCACTCCAGAGGTGACTCTGCGTTTCCCAGAGCTCCTGGCAGTAGGAGAGGAGCTGTAGGATGGAGGACACTGCGTTCTCTGGGATAAGTACAGATGGAGTGGCAGCAGAGGAGGAGGAGGGAGTGTGAACAGTACCTTGGCCTGCAGGGAAAAGAGGGGGAGGCGGAGGCAGTGGCTCTGCAGAGACTGGAAATGTCGTGTGGGGTGCAGAAATGGGGAAAATCTGCCTAGCTTTTGGCTCCTGCTGACTCAAAGCCCCAGCCTAATGGGTGGCAAGTGAAGAAGGGAATGGAGTAGAGCATTCATAGCAAAACCAAAGTTTTAGGTAAAAGACTGGTCAGTAATGGTTTCCCAGGACAGATTCGTGGCTGGCTGGAGCTGTGAGAGCTCCCCTGGCCAGGAGGTGGAGGCTGGGAGTAGAGGTTCTCCCTCTTCTCCTCTTTACACCAGCAGGACTCATCAGGTGCCACAACAGGACGCGTTCATCTCCCCTCTGCTGCGATGGCAACACGCAGCAGGAGGGATGAGGAGGTCAGGAGGTGAGGGTTAAACACAGATCAGGGAAATGGCTTCAAGGTCTGCTCTTCTGGTCTTCTTACCTGACTCAGCAGCTCTAAAACTGCCGCAATGGGAACCCACATCCTCTCTTCCCATTCAGGCTCTTGGTGGGAGAGCTCAGACACGAGCTGCCTGCAGCCATCTGGCAACCAGCGTGCTGACACCTGCGGTGTCCCCTGCCATGAGGGCAGGCAGATCTCGTTCCTCTCTTCCCCAGCCTGGTCATCCATCAGCCCTTCTCCCGCTGTCCCACCGCTGATTCGCAGTCTCTGCTTCAGTGGAGCTTCAAACATGGGTTTTATCCTTGAATAATTGATTGCGTTTCTGTTTGCAAGTGAGCGGAGAGCGGATCTGTCTCCTGAAATTAAATCAGGGCTCCCTCATCTCCTGCATCTGCACTGCTTTACTTAAGCCTCAGATTTCCAGAGGTGGGGAAATCCCAGGATAACAGCTCTATCCTGTCCTCTAGTACCTTTTAGGCCATTTCCCACCCCGTTTAGCATCCCTGTCGCAGAGTATGTCACTGTGGATAAAGTCAGCAACAAAACAGCATGGAGCAGCTCCCACCGTTACTGGTTTCAGTTGGACTCACAGGAGCTCAACGCACCTGAAACGTGAAACTTCTGCCCCTTCCCTGCCTCAGTTTCCCCACCTTGTGTTAAAGGTGAGGCAGGGCTGAGTTTTGCAGGTCTTGGTCACCCTGTGGGAGGCTTTCTGAAGCGGGTGTTCAGTACGTCTCACTGCTCTATTTATAGATGTCAGCCGACGCTGAAGGCAGGTGGCCGTTCTTGCCACGGGCATTTGAGGGCTACCTATGAACTCCAGCAGGCTCACCAGCCACCTGGTCTCACAGCCCCCAGCTTAGGATCCCAGAGAGTCTTTTTATAGCTCAGTTTGCCCTGTGGGTGCCAAGCTTCTTCCCTGCTGTGAGAGGAGAAGGGTGCAGACAGGGTCTTCTGGAGGGAACGGGGGATGCAAAGTCTGCTTTGGCTCCTGCATATTCACCTCCTGCTCTGCTGTCAGCTCCTTCCAGCCCGAGAGGATCAATTCTCTGCTGGCTCCAATGCACGCAGGAATATGGAGCCAGAGAGAGGGGTGTATGCTTTGGTGCAGGGGCTGTGACTTTCTTCTCCCACACCTTTGGAAAGTGGGTGCTCCCCTCACCTGAGCAACCGCAGAATTTCCCTCCCTTGAGCCCCAGAAACGTTGTCCCAGTGGCACTGGGTCTCTTAATTCAGGGTACAGAGGCTGGACTTGCGACTGAACCCGGCTTCTGGCAGGTCTGTGCTTGGAGTTTATTAATCTTTCCAATGCTGTGAGAACCAGCCAGAAAATCCTATTAAGAATTCCACAAAATCCTGAAAGGAGCAGGTTGAGGGGCTGGAGCGCTGTGCATGGCCGTGGGATCAGGCTCCAGCATCGCTGGCATTTCTCAGGGTCAGGGCCCGGGGGGAAGCTGAGGGCCAAAGAATTCTGTAGCTCCAGTTGGGAGGAGGGAATAGCTGGCACTTAGAAGCTGCAAACCCACCTGCTCAGGGTGTCTGTGCACTGGGATCACTGCCCCAGCGTGACATGGAGATGGGGAAAGGGAGGACTTGGCAGCAGGGCAGCCGCTGGCAGAGCAGGGCACTGACCTCCCTACCCAAGAGGGGTGTCCACACAGCTCCCAAAGTCCTCCCTGTGCCATGTCGGGTGCTGCCGAGCCATCCATGAGGATCTTTGCCACCCTTTGCCACCGAAGAGTTAGGACTGAGAACCCGAAGTGTCTCGTGGGGGCAAGGGGGCTGAGAGCTCCTGTGAAGCCGGGCTGGGGGTGAGTTTGCAGAGACCTCGTGGCCTGTCAACCCTGCTGCGCTATAACCCCCCTCTTCTCTTCCTCATCTCCAGGTGCTTCCCAGCCCCATCATCAGCTCCAATGGGCCAGGAGAAGACAAACTATTCCGGAGCCAAAGCGCCGATGTCGAGATAACAACAGAGAAGGAGCGGCTGAAGAAGATGCTCTCGGAAGGGTGAGGCTGCCCCGAGTGCTCTGCTCCGAACTCCTAGAATTCCAGCAGGGTTTGGTGCATGTCCCTGTCATCCCAAACGAGCCAAGGCTGTTTCTTCTTAGGTAGCTGAGCCATGCCCCATGTTCACCACTGCCCAAACCCTCCACCTGACCAATTTCCCCTCTTCCCCGTGGAAAGTTATTCCAGCCAGAGGTGAACTCTGCTCTTTGGGCAGGTGTGGGAAGGAGCCTGCTCTGTGCTCGCAGCCAGGATGAGCTGATGCCACTTATCTACACATCAGTAGTATGTGATACCAGGAGATGTTCACGCTTTTCCAGCTGGCCCAGGGCTTGGTTTGTGTTAATTCCCTTGATGATTCCAGCCAGTCCCCGCTGCTTCCGGCCTTTGTCTGCTCAAAAGAGCTGGATTCTGCCCTGGGGCTCCCGTGGAGCTCCCAGCTGAACACTTAGAATATTTCTAAATCAAAAGCCAGTGTCCTTTGCTACCTTTCTGCTGGGTCTGGGGTGGTAGGGTTTTATTCAAAGCAAACTCAGATCTAACAAGGATAATTTTTTTAAGAAACCAAAAAGCTGGATCCACGGTCCCACATTGCAAAGCTCCTTCATAGTAGCTGCATCTCCCCCACCCTGTTAATTTATGGTGTGGTTTCTGCAGTTTCTGAGTGTGGCCTCAAAAGTGAAATATTATGCAGGGATAAAGGAGAGAGATGCAGATTCGTGGCTGGAAGAAGCATTTAAATTGGGGGAGAGATATGAAAGCCAAATAGCAAACTGTGGAGGAGCGGGGAGCTGCTCAGCACTTCCAAGAGCATTATTTCAGTACATGTCAGTGCTGGGGGAACAAACCTTCATGCTGAGGCTCTCATATGCTCTTCCCAAACGCTTCCCCTGTTCTCACACAGTTCGGTGAGCGAGGTCCAGTGGGAGGCCGAGTTCTTCAGCCTCCAGGACAACAACAACAAGCTGGTGGCTGCTCTCCACGAAGCCAATGCCAACGTGGACCAGTGGAAGAAGCAGCTGACCGCTTATCAGGAGGAGACGGAGTCGCTGCGGCAGCGGGTGAGCGCGGGAGGGCCCTCAAGGAGCAGGTCAGAGGAAGCCCCATCCCAGAGCCAGATGGTGCCCTTGACCCCATTTTTCCCATCACTTTCCACGGGCGTCAGCAGGAGATGGGATGGAAATCCAGGATGCTGCGTGAGCCTGGCAGGGAAAAAAAACAGAAGAGGTGTGAAGGAATAAGGCCACGTAAGGAGGGGAGCGCTCGGGAGAGCTTCTGCTCTCTGCGGGGCAAGTCGGGGGTGTGCTGAGTCCCTGTGGATAAAGGGAGGAAACCAGAGCACAAAGTCAAAGCACACCAGCTTCCCTTCAGGTTTTCTGGGGGTGATTTCCAGCTGCCAACAATACTGAGTGTGGCCTGTGCCCCCAACTTCCCTCCCCCCGCCCCGACCCCGAGCTAAGCATCAGGGCAATCTTCTGCCTGCTGACAGGAAGGATGAGGATTGCTCTATCTGCTATAATTAGCTCAAAATCCAAGCTGCAACATGATGAAACCCCGGGTGGCGCGGCACAAACAAGCCCTTGTTGGGTTGAAATAATAGGAGCTTTTGACCCACAAAGTGTTGGAGAAGCCACAGATCAAACCGTGCGCGTCTGGGCAGCGGGGTGACAGTCACACGGTTGGGTCTGTTGGGAGGGGAGGGCTCAGGGAGAGGGTTTCAGGGCGGCTGGGGCTTGGCTGGGAAAGGACTCTGGAGCCCTGGAGAAGGCGGCATAAAGCTGTTTCGCTTCGAGGTAGCTCATTCAAAAGACAGCAGGGATTTATAGCAATTAACAGCTGTTTCCACTCAATGGCTGTTGCGTGGCCAGTCTGTGCAGCAGGCAGCCGTCCCCCGGGACTCACCGTGCCCATTGCTAATTCTCCAGGCTGGAGTCAGACGGGGAAAGAGCTGCAAGGAACCAATTTTCTCCTCCACAGTAGGAGCTTGCCCTGGGTACAGCAGAGATCTCGCCTGTGCCTGTGTTTATGTGCTGTTCTGGGGCTGAGGGGATCGGGCTGCTCTTCCCCTGCTGTGGCTCTGTGCGTACTCTCACAGCCAGGAGGTAGGAGTGAGGATTTAGTGAGCCTTGGGTGAAGGGCAACCCCTGGGGCCTTTGCAGAATCACAGGAGAAACTCACTCAGTGAAACATCTAGATGATTGTCCCTGAATTGGAACATTTTGGCACCAGAGCTGGTTGAGTCACCAAGCTGGTGAGGGGTCTGGAGGCTGAGGGAACTGGGCATGTTTAGTTTGGAGAAGAGGAGGCAGAGGAGAGACCTCCTTGCCCTCTACAGCTCCCTGACAGGAGGGTGTAGAGGTGGATGGTGGCCTCTTCTCCCAAGGGAATAACAACAGGACCAGGGGAAACAGGCTGAAGCTGGGGCAGGGGAGGGTCGGATTAGACCTCAGTGCGGGCCCTGCGAGAGCTTGGACCCCAGCAATAGCTTTGCTCCAGACCTTCTGATGAGCCTTTAAAAATGAATCCTCTCTGTGAATAATCCAAGCCACTGGGCTGAGTTTTTCAGGAAGGGGGAGTACACTTGGGCAAACCCTCCCAGCTCTGCTGTGGTTCAGCTGCAGTAAATCCCTTGCCCTTGGCAATCTCTGCCCAGGGGTGTGAAGGGAGCTGATCTTGCCATTGTCCTTGCCATGTATTGCCAACATCCCTTGGGGTTGTAGGCTCCTGGGCTTGGTGTCAAGCTGGTTGAGCTTCAATGGAAGTGTAAAACTGCAGGAGAAAGCAGAGATGGAGTCTTTAGACTGGGTTTCACCGCGGTGTGTTTTCTGTCTGTGATCTAGGCAGAGCAGGAGGAGGGAATTCTTTCCTCACAGCCCCAGGGTGGGAGCTGCCATCCTGGTTGAAGCCTGGTTGGGTTTGCAAGGAAGGCAAAACAAAACAGAGGATGGCTGTGGGTGATAAGGCGTCGGGACGTTCCTCTGTCCCTGAGTTGTGCCTTCCCTGTGCTTTCTTCTGTGTAGGTAGCAGAACTGGAGTCACAGGGGGCTCCCGATTCCTCCAGCGAGAACAACAAGGAAGAGCTGAACCAAACCCTGGAGGAGCTGGAACTACTGATCAAGGCCAAAGATGAGGTAATGCCCCACCAAGTGGAGCAAAGAAGCCTGAAGCTGGGTGGCCTGTCAGTTGCCAGCACCCTCTCCATCCCTGCATCCCCTAGGAGAGCAGGCTGTTGCTGTTGCATGTGCTGCCTGTGCGAGGCGGGAGCCTCTGTAAACCAGCACAGCCCCCTCTGTGCTTTCCTCCCCCAGAGAAGCAAATCTGAGTGAGAGTAAAGTGCTGGGAGTTTCTCCTCAAATAGCCTTGAGTGGAGAACCTCAGCCACAGCAGAAACGGTGGGGCTGTGTCTCATCCCTTCCCCTCTCAGCCAGCTGCAGCTGCAGTTGGTCTCTAGTGTAGGAATGGCTTTTTGCTTCTCACTGCATTTAAGTAAATTATTTAAAGCCGAGATTTAATTACGGGGCCGCGATGGAGGGTGTGTGTGGAGAGAATCTCTCCAATTCACACATCTGCAGACTCTCTGGTGGCCGTGCTTTGGTAGGGTGGGAGGGGGGCAGAGCTTTAGGGTGGGAGCCACAAAGCAGGGGTTGGAAAGGGAAGGTGTTTTGGGGTTCCTGACCCTTAATGAGAAGAGATCTCTCCCCAGGAAGAGGCTGGGGCAAAGGTGTGCAGAGGCTTTCACCCCCCAGCTGAGCAGAAACCCTGGCTCCCAAGAGCCTGGGACCTTGAGCAAGGATGTAGCAGGGAGCAGAGACCACCAAACCTTGCTGGGGGTCTTGAGTAGGGACTAAGAGCTTAGAGGGAGGCAGCAGGTACACCAGAAGTAAAAGATTAGAAAGAGAAGTATGAAAATTTCGGAGCTGAGTGTGTTTTTATGGTCCTTGCAGAGGGATGAGGCCTTGGTTTAGGGTATGTGGTGGGATCTGGTCCCACCAGGACAGGGGTGGGTCTGAAATGATGCTCTTCCTCCTTGTGTTTTAGGAGATTCAGATGCTGAAGAGCCAGAAGTGTGGCCGATGGGAAACAGAGGGCGAGCGTGAGGAGACGCTGCAGAAGCTACAGGTGAGGATGGCATATCTGGGACACCTCTGCACTCAGAGGAGAGGGATCTGTCCCCATTTCTCCTTTGAGCCAAAGAGTGAATGCCGCAGAGCTGCCATTGCCATGCCTATCTCTGCCTCCTGATGATGGGAGCAGGTCCTTGTCTATGTCTCTGCCATCTCCCACACTCCCTGTACCTTGGAGATATGACATGGGGCACAGTCCGCAGGCAGTAGCAAACCCAGCCTTCACATGCTCTCCTCCAGCACTTCCAGCAGCCCCTGCCATGGGACTGGAGCAGATTGATGATCACAGAACCATGGAACTGTCAGAATCAGAAGGGAGCTCTAGAGGTCATCTCGTCCAACTCCCTGCTAAAGCAGGGCTGCCCAGAGCACAGCACTCAGGGCTGCATCCAGGAGGGGCTCCAGAGAAGGGGACTCCACACCCTCCCTGGGCAGCCTCTGCCAGGGCTCTGCCACCCTCACCCCAAACAAGTTCCTCCTTGTGTTGAGATGGAACTTCCCGTGTCCCAGCTTGTGCCTGGTGCTCCTCGTCCTGTCACTGGGAACCACTTGGAAGAGTCCAGCTCCGTCCTCCTTCAACCCACCCTTCAGACACTTGGGAGCATGAAGAAGGTCTCCCTCAGCCTTCTCCTCTCCAGGCTGAAGAGTCCCAGCTCTCTCAGCCTTTGTCCCATGACGCTCTGTCACAGGAGGGAGGTCCTGCTGGGTGGCTGGGGAGCAGAGCTCTGACTCTGCCAGGCTGGCAGGAGGGATGCAAGCTGCTCTGCACCTCGGGGCAAGGACGCAGATGGAAGCACGATCTGTTGTGCTGTCTCTGGGGGCACTGCCTGCCTGTGTTTACCTCGGAGCTGCTGAAGTAGGGTGGGAGTAGGAGGGAGAGCAGGCATCTGCCCACAGGGCTCACCCCCGTGCACAGGCACTGGCTTTTCATGGCAGAATGATGTCTCCAAACATCAAATGCCATCAGACCTGGAGATGATTGGCACGTGGGGAGATCTGCATTTATACCATCTTGGCCAATGGTGGGCAGACACCTGGGTGTGGGGAGCCCGTGCTCATGAACCTGTGTGTGTGCTGGGTGCTGTGGTTCAAGATAGGGAGATCCCTCAGTGGAAGAACTGATGGAGACCTGTGCTGGCTGGGTGTGGGGAGCCTGTCACAGGGCTGGTTTGCAGAGATAAGGGTGGTGGTCCCTGAGCAGCATCTATCAGTGCTGGGGCAGCCACCTCTATGTGCTCATGTCCTTCGGCAGGAGCTGGAGGCACGCAACGCCGAGCTGGAGCGGCGCCTTCACTTGGCCGAGCAGACACTGGCAGAAACCCTGGCCGAGAGGGAGAAGATCCAGAATGAAGTCACCAAGGTGGCAGAGATAATGGATGTGAAGATATTTGAGCTCAGCGAGATCCGGCAGGGACTAGCCAAGCTGGTAGAGAGCAACTGAGCAGCAGCAGCAGGCTCAGAGGAGACACCTCTGGAGGAGCGGAGCCTGAGCTGGGACTGGTCGCTGACAGCAATTACAGCCACAGAACAGCCTCGAGGTCTGTTTGGGCAGGATGTGCCAACGTACCAGCAGCTGCCTGGACAGCGTGGAGACCAGCCACAGCCACTTACTGCCCGAGGAACACCCGGGCAGGGGGCAGAGAGCACCTCAGCTCCTGAATCCTCTACAGGGAGCACCTACAAACCACAGCCAGACCTCTCTGGACCCTGCCATGGAGGTGGCATGGCCCAGGAACGGCTGCTGTCCTCATGCTGCCTTCCCAGCCTCCTGCTGCCACACTGTGTCTCCAACCTTTTTACAGTTTTCTAAGGGAAGGGGCTGAGCAGCCTTCGTCTTTTTTTTTCCAGTAGTTTTTTAGGAAACCACTTGCCTTTTGCAAATAAGCTGCCTGTTTCCCCACTTATTGAGGGAGGAGAAGCTCTCACACTTTGAGGACAACAGTTGCTCCCTTTCCTCTTCCCCAGCCTGAACTGCATTGTGTTTTTCTAACAGGATCCAGTCACTGTCAGGAGTTCCCAGAGGTAGCAGAGTCCCCACCGCAGAGGAGGGCACTTGCCCGTCCACGTGTCCTTTCCACTGCTCAGTCACATCCTCCAGAGGAAAAGGAACTGCAGGTTTTAAAGCTCTTACTAGTTTAACACAGTGGGATTTAACAACCTCTGAAAACTTTAAGCTGAGAAGAGTAGAGGCTTGGTTGGGGAAAGGGGCATTTGAGAAATGGGACGTCCCCAAGGGGGTGGCCGACAGACTGTTAGACTGGCATCTCTCCTGGCCCCCAAGGGCTGCAGTTAATGGAAATTAAATGGAGCAAGTAGCAGTTGCTCTTGGTTTCTTTTTTTCCTTTTTTTTTTTTATTATTAATTGGGAAACAGTCCACAGGGATGTCCTGCTCCATGTCAGCCCAGCAGTATTCCCTGGGAGGGGTGCAGGCCCCAGCTTGCCACGCTTGGCCGGATTAAAGGAGAGGAGGAGGTGTTCGGAGCGTGCCGGGACCGGTGCCCTGCGGGACCTGTGGGCCAAGTTAGTGAGTTATTGTAGGTGTTGTCTAGTGATAGGAACAGAGCAAGGCCCAAGGGAGGCACCACAGAGACCTGGAAAGTTGTGTCCTGTGTCCCCCCCCAGGGCGCCCGCTGTGCCCCCGTAGTTACCTAGGAGCATGCTTAGCCTTGTGCCGAATGACGAAGCAGAGTCTGTGTAGAAGTAGTTAGTGACCTTACAGGAGTGTTGATGGAGTTGGATTTCATTGTTGGTTTTTTTTGCCCTCTTTGCCACTATAAATTAGGCAAAGACAGCCGTAATCCCAGGAGTGTTTCCATGGCTCTGCCGAAACACAGGTCTGTAGAAACCCTCCCTGGCACCCAGCCGGACCTCAGTGGACCTGTGTAAGGGCAGTGGTGGCTCCTCGGGATCTGCCTCTCCCTTCCCTCCCCTGGTGACCACGAGAGGAACCCACAGCTTCCACGTGCTGCCTGCGAGTCAGGGCAGGATGAGGTCTGGCACCTTGGGAATCTGCTGGGGACTCTGTGCTGGGTTGTGTCTAGGCAAAGCCCTTCCCTCTCCCAGGGGCGATGAAGAAACATCGGGATTTCCAGACCTGCGGAGCCAGGGAAGGGTTTTTCTGCTTTGGGGGGGATGGAGAAGTTCTTTTTTTCTTCTTCCTTTTTCTTTCTTTCCTTTTTTTCTTTTCTTTTCTTTTTTTTTTGCATGAAGTGTTCTCACAGCTGTACGGGGCTGGCGCTGCTGTAGTAATATTCCTTCCAGGGTATTTGAGAAGGGAAAGAAGTAGCTGGGTGGCAAAAAAATTCTAGGGACTTGTTTTACCACCCCATGCCAGTGCTCGTATTTTGTTCCTGCAGGAGCAGCCTTCTTTTGAAATAGAGATGAGCTCCCAGCAAGGTGTGTTTGGTTTGCGCCTCCGTCGCTGTAACCTGGGGGGAGGAGGGTGGGATTTGGGAGAAGGGGAGAAAAGGCCAGTTGAGCACAAGTTTCTCGTGTCTTCTGCTGCTACCCTCCTCTTCTGTGGCTGTGACCCACGAGGTGGAGCTGGGTATGGGTCCTGAAACTGTGGCAGTGAATTTTGTAGCCTGATGTGGCCTTGCTCACTCACGGGGGCTGCCTGGAGCCCTGCCTGGGTGAGTCATGTCTCCTGAGGGAGGCCACGCTCTCGCTCGCACCATTCCCAAGAATTAAGAGGGAGGATCCGAGTCAAGCTGCTGCACATCCCAGCAGGACTCCCTCTGAGGCGGGGAGAGGCAGATGCAAGCGGAGACAGCAGCTCACACAGCTTCGTGAGGCACCATCCTGCCCACCGCTCTCCTCAGAAGCCGGGTCGGGCTAGCAGCGTGGTGTGACACCCAGCTCTTCAGCTCCTTAAGCCTCTTCACGTCCCTTATGCCTATTCTATCCTCAAATCACAACCTAGGTATAACCCCTTGAATTTGTTACTCTGTCTGGCAGGGGAACGTATCACACCCAGCCCTATCCTTAAGTGCAAATTCCTCCGCTCAGCTGTGAAACCAAAGCTTCAGCAGCACAGAATCATAGCTTGATTTAGGTTGGCAGAGCCCCTTGGGATGATGGAGTCCAACCATCAGCCCCACTCTACAAAGGTCTCCCCTACACCAGATCCCCCCACACCACATCTCAGCCACTCTGAAACACAGTCAGGGATGGGGACTCCAGCCCAGTCCAGGCTCTGACCACTCTTGCTGGGATGATTTCTTGCCTCATGGCCAGCCTAACCCTCCCCTGCTGCAGCTTGAAGCCATTCCCTCTCCTTCTATCACTCATTGCCCCTGAGAAGAGACCAGCACCAACCTCTCTGCAATGGCCTTTCAAGCAGTTGTAGGGAGGGATGAGGTCTCCCCTCAGCCTCCTCTTCCTCACACTCAACACTCCCAGCTCCCTCAATCGCTCCTCATCAGATTGATTCTCCAGGCCCTTCCCCAGCTCTATGGACACCAGTGTTTGATGCTTTTCAAAAGCCTAGGTTAGAAAGGCAGGAGCAGAGTCAGCCCCTTCCCTACGTTTCCTGAGCAGCCTCTTCAAACAGATGGTGCTGTTGGCCTCCAGAAGTGTTGCTGTTGGAGCTGCCCTGGCCCTGGCCCTGGCTGGGCGGTGGATGCTGGGTCCCTGCACATGCTGTACCTGGAGGCCAGCAGTGCTTCGCTCTGTCAGCAAGTTGCAGTCCTGGCTGTGCTTCTCTGCTGCTCCATTGTCAGGAACCAGGAACAGAGGCCATTTTCCTTCATGCTCTTCTCCTCGGGTGCCGGTTGCGATTCTTTTCCTTGCCAGAATAATCTGAATAGTGGCTTTTTGATGAGATCTGTCCTGGGCTCGGCCTTTGTTAAAAAGTCTTTTTATTGAGGCATGGTGGGGCCAGGTGATGGATGGTTCTGGGAGGCACTTTCCATTGCAGTCTTCCCCTCTTCTAAACTAATGAAAACCTATTCATCACCGGCTGTTTCCACAAATGCCCTAAATCTGTGGTTTGCGATGAGACGGCCCTGCTGTAGACAGTGTCTCAGCAAAGCGCTAATTCCCTCTCCCCGCTCCAGCAGGCATTGAAAAAGGGCTTTCCCTTGTGTTTCAGAAAAGCACCTCTGCACCCTGTGCTTCCTGACCCTCGTCCCTTCCCTGTTTGTCCTTCTCTTGCTTCAAAAGGGGGAATCCTTGTCTTACAAAAAGCCGGCGCTGAACGGCAGGGCTGAGGTTTGATGTTTGCTTCTGTCTCACGGTAACAATTCCTGTCAGCAACCAAAGAACAGCGGCTTCCTTGCTGGAGGAGAAGCGCTGCTGATTGCAGGTACCTTGAGAGACCTAATTCTTTTGGCAAATGAGGATCTTAATTATTCATAGAAAGCCTAGGCAGAACATTAATAAAGGGAACGGAGGGGAAAATGGTTCACGTGCGAGATCAAGATGAACAAATGAAAAAAAAAATTAATAATCTTTCAGCTTTCCCCTCTTTGCCTGGTGTTTGATGAGCAGCAGCGTGGTGTGAGCCTCTGCTCTGGATCCAGACCCGAGACAAGGTCCTTCTGACCAGCTCAGCGAGGAGAAACGAAGCTTTGCTCTTACAGGATGGGCCAGTAGCAGAGGGTCAGAAAAAAGGATGTGCCTAATGCACGTGTTTGTGTCTGACAGAGCCCAGTACAGAACCTTCCGGGCTGAGGAGGGATGTAAATGTGGTCCAGACCTAGAGCTGGCCCAGCAGGAGGAGTCGCAGACCACCAGCAGCTCCGCAAACTCCCTCGCCTCCCCGGGCTTTGATTCCTCCTCCTTCTCTTCCACAAAGCAGATAATGACCCTCGCTGAAGGACCCTTGGACTCAAATTACTGGCACCTCCGAGGTGCCTGGAGAGCTGAGCGAAGGAAAGGTTAGTGCAGGCCAGGCTGCTTAATGCCCTAAGTCCTTTGAGTGGTTTTTAAACCAGTGCTAAAAATCCTTCTCTCCCCTAAAAGCCGCTGCAGAGCCCCCCGGTAACGCGCCTTATGCTCTTAGGCAGCCTCACATCAGAGGTACCCACCAGAGTGTCTTTGATATCTGTGGGTTTTTTTTTTGTGAGAACACACTGAAGCAAGTTCCTGATGGAAGGAGAGCAGCTCTGCGCTTTGTTTTACATCCCCAAAGGATCAGACCTGGGGGGGGGGAACATGAAATTAAATAGCACCGTTAATGAAAAAAAATAGGTGACCTAACCCTTTTGAGCTGCTGCATCTGGGCCACGGAGATCAGCTGCTCTGTTTCTCAGAGGAGAGGTTATTTTTAGTGCCAAAATGGTCTGTTTACCCTTGACAGCACAGGCGCGTGTAACACACACAGACACAGACACAGACACAGACACACACACACACACACACTGGAAGCCAATTTCCTTGTGCACCAGAGAAGGCAGTTAAATGTGTGCTTTGGAAAACCTCTGCAAATATGTAATAAACCCCCCCCAGCTCCAGGGAGGCTGGCGGTCCCCTTTCCCAGAGTAATTAACGATCATTATCGTTATTAGAGTGCGGCGTGTAAAGGCAGTTTCTGCTCCAAGGGGAACCAAAAGAACATGAGCTCCAGCACTAATCATCGCCGTGCAAGGTCCTGGCTCCTCTGCCAGCTTCCCTCCACCCTGCCCGAAGAGCAGCAGCTGGAATCGTGCTGGAAAGGAGAGTCTTGTGGCGAGAGCTGGCAGCCTGTGAGACACATGAGACCCTGGAAGCTCCAGCAACAGGTAACCCAGAGGAGCAGCACTCGCCCCTTCTGCTCAGCTCTCGCCATTCGTGGCCACGGGGCTCCCTGGAGCTCACACCCGGCGAGTGAGGATCAAAGGTACCAAATTCAGTCTCCTGGGATGCCACCATCACCCACAGGTGTAGGAAGTTGCCAGCTGGAAAGGTTGGGGCAGGGTGGGGGAGGCTGGTGTCACCTCTGTCCCCAGGGTGGGCAGAGAAGGGCTCTGCACCCTGTGTGTCCCCCAGCTTTGTATTTCACAGGGACTTGTCCTTGGCTGCCACAAAGGTGAATTGTCACCCCCTTCCTCACGTCCCCCGTCCCGCAGGCTGTACACGTGTGACACCGTGTGCTCTGCAGAGAACAGGGCAGCTCTCCTCACCCTGGTGCTGGCTTATTTTTCCCAAGGGCTGGTGGAAAGAGAAGTGAGAGAGGGGGCTGCTTGAGCAGAGTCTCTGCCTTCTGCTTCTACCCGTGCTGTGTTAACAGGGTTCCAAAGCCCAGCAGGCAACAGATGGAAAACATTTTTCTCTGGCCTTACCGGCTGGAGATATCACTGTCTGGACCTCGTTATGGATAGAGAAAACACTGGCTGAGCCTCAAGATTGGTGGCAGAAATGCCACTTCTCCTGTGGTCTTCACTGGGAGCAGCACAGCTTGCCACGGGCTTGGGCATTCAAGAATGATACTGGGTAGTATGGAGCTGGGACAAAGGGACTGGGATGAGCCACTGCAATGGGAGAGCGCTGTCCTCCCAGCTGCCCCTTGCAGGGTTGGAGCAGAATCTTCTGCCCCTTGACAGTGACTCTCCTGCCAGGGGGGAGGCGATGGGAATCCAAAGCAAGTCATGTGGGGCTGCGTTCCCAGGAGAGGGAGCTGCTGCAGGGAGCGAGAGTCAGGCGTGAATTAAAGAGAGCCTGCAGGGCAGCTGGCTTCGGGCTGAAGGAGGGAGGGCAGTGGCGGGAGGCGATGGCCCTTCCACACCCAGCAGGACAGAAAACGGCACCATTCGGGGCAGTTCTCGCACGGCACAGATGGGGACGGGAGCGAGCACCTGCAGGGGGGCAGGGAGGGGGGCAGAGCTGCACCAAGTGGGGAGGTTACAGCCAAGATCTTGGCTGTGAGGGGAAGGAAAACCTTATATCCAGGTCCCAGTATAGGTTGGGAAATGACCTGTTGGAGAGCAGCATCGGGGAAAGGGACCTGGGGGTCCTGGTGGGCAGCAGGATGCCCATGAGCCAGCACTGTGCCCTCATCGCCAAGAAGGCCAGTGGCATCCTGGGGGGTATCAGGACGGGGGTTGAGAGAGGTTCTCCTCCTCTACTCTACCCGGGTGAGATGCCATCTGGAATATGGTGTCCAGTTCTGGGCCCCTCAGTTCCAGAAGGGCAGGGAACTGCTGGAGAGAGTCCAGGGCAGGGCTACCAAGATGATTAAGGGAGTGGAGCATCTCCCATACGAGGAAAGGCTGAGGGAGCTGGGTCTCTTGAGCTTGGAGAAGAGGAGACTGAGGGGGGACCTCCTGAATGTTTATCAATATGGAAAGAGGGAGTGTCAGGAGGATGGAGCCAGGCTCTCCTTAGTGACGTCCAAGGATAGGATAAGGTGCCATAGGTGCAAGCTGGAACAGAGGAGGTTCCACTTCAATATGAGGAGGAACTTCTTCAGGGTGAGGGTGAGGGAACCCTGGCAGGGGCTGCCCAGGGAGGTGGTGGAGTCTCCTTCTCTGGAGACATTCCAAACCTGCCTGGAGGTGTTCCTGCTCCAGCAGGGGTTGGACTGGATGAGCTTTCAAGGTCCCTCCCAACCCCTGAGATTCTGTGATATCCCCCAGGGGATCCCAACAGTTTAAGACAAGGCTTAGAAACCCTCGAATGGAATATCCTGCTTGGGGTGGGGGGGGGGATAGCACCAACAGCACATACAGAAATGTCACCCCCGTTCTTTGGCCCTGGGGAAAATGCAAGTTCCTAATCTGGGAATTCAAGGCATGGTTCCACATCCTGAGGAGCACGGCAACCTCTTGTTTTCTACTCTGCTACTCCCAAGACTGATTATCTGAAGCGCCAACATCTACAGGGAGCTCTCGCCTCCCGCACGTGTCCTGCCCTCGCGGAGGAGGCTGCTCGAGACAGACAAGGGAGGTATTAAAAGGAATTTTGAATAAAGCTTCAAGACCAGAGCCTTGATCAATCCCCACATGTCACGTGTGGAAGGAGACAAACTCAAAAACCCCCCACCAGGCTGAAACAGAGAGACTTCAAGAGAGCGGGTTACCAAGCGTCTGCGAGAGGGAACAAGCGAGACTCCGAGGCGGTACCAGCCCCCTCCCCGGGAAGGCAGGAGCTGCCTCTCCCAGATCTCCCAGACAGGGTGCCCTTTTTTTAATCTATAGCTATGGGGCTTGCTCTACAAATTAGCACACACGAGGCTGTGGGAGCATTTAATATTCAGAAGGCATCGGGGCTGAGAGAAACCTCTTAGCTGCAGCTGGTGAGGGGCAGGAGTGGCGCTGGGCAGAGCCGCCTCCGCAGGAGGTTCCCCAGGGAAACCCCATCTTTCCTCTGCAGGAGCTCCCTGTGAGCACACACAGGCACCACAGGGACCCAAGGACCCCCTGCTCCCAGCAAGGGAGCTGGGATGGAGAGATACAAGAGCCACAGAAAGCTCAATCCTCGTCCCCTTCATCTCTTGAAATAAACCCGATTTTTATCTCTGAGCCGGTTGCCCACACAAGTACTGGTCCCCGCCACCCAGATCCCACAACTCCCCCCTGTGTTGGGAAAGGGCAAAGATCCAGTCACTCCTTGCAATAAATATTTATTTGGGCACAGACCATAAAAACAGCCCAACAAAACAACCCACTTTTGTAAGAAAAATCAGAACTTTAGTCTCGAGTCATAGAAAGCTTTGACGGTGAGAGAAGGCACCATCACCAGAATGGAGCTGCCCAAACCCTGGCCTCAGCTACTTGGGGTTTTATTTAGGTTCTGTCCCCACAGGGAAACACAACTGGTTCCCAGGGGAGCTCAGCCCCCTCCAGCATAACCTGCTCCAAACACACGTGATGCAAATCCACCCCGGGAAACCTACAGAGCAGACCCAACCACAAACCACGCTGGTTACTCTCAGATGGTACAAGAAACAGGGCAGTCCTTTCTCCTGGGGTTATTTCTATGCCAGAAAGAGTCTTTGAACTGACCCATAATTCAGGAAAACAGAATCCCCAGCAGCTCCAGTCCCCAAACCATGACTCTGAGATCCCCATGGGCAGCAACCCAGGGCCAGAGTCTGAGCCAAGTGAGACAATCACTGGCAGGAGCATCACTTACATGAATAAAACAGGATTATCCCCAGAAGACCCCAGGGCCAGGCACACAACACAACCTCCCCACGTGGTCCAGGAATTTTCCTCTTGGAAAACTCCAGGCTATGGCACACACCAGGGCTGAGCTCATTTTGTCACAGTATTTGTAGACTCTGGCTCAGGGGAGAATCTGTCGATAAGAAGAAAAAGTGAGTGGCAAGCACCAGCCTTAGAAAGGGAAAGAGCAATGATTGAGTGAAGGGGGAAGAGAGAGAGAGGGGAATCTTTATTTCCCTTCAGGTCACCAAGAACCCAGGTCTGGCCTCTCCTTTGCTGGAGGAAGGAAACATGCTCTTGAGAGACATTTTTCCAGGAGGCCACTCCAGCTTGATGGCAATGGCCTGAGCCAGTAGCGTCGTGCAGGAAGGAAAAAGAACAGACAGTTCAAAGTGTCTCTTCTGCCCTCACCCACCTTCCCCTGTAGTCTCCAATGCCGATTTCAGGTTAGAAGTGCCCACATTAAAACACTTTAAATCCCAGTATTCCCAAAGCAGCAGCAGTGTCAGGGCAGTCCGAGCCAAGGGACGTTAGTTCTCCTCTGCAGCACGGGCTTTGTTCCGCCGCTCCATCTTCTTCTGCAGTTTCCTCTTCAGCTGCAGCTGCTTTTTCTTCTGCAGCACCTGCTGGACCTTCTCACGGCATTGCTTGTTTTTCTTCCTGATCTTGGCCAGCTCCGCTTTCCTTTTGGCCTCCAGATCTGGATCCTGCAATGGCACAACGCCAGGACACCAGTGACACAGCCATGGCCAGGGTCAGCACCAGTCCCTCTGCCTCTTTCCCAGATGCCCACGCTGCCCTCTGGCCCGTGACCGGAGTGAGACACAGAAGTCAGACACTGCTTCAATGCACCTTTTTGATATTGGCCCCCCTTTAAGATAAAGCTTCCCCACCCCAGAGGGGAGTCAGGCAGACTCACAGCAGGAACTGTCACTCCTTTTCCCCACCCATGGCTTTCTAGCAGCCACTGACCACAGGTTCTACAGCAGCCACTCTCACCTTCCCTTCAAGGATCATTTGTTTCCGCTTATTTATTTCTTTCTTCTCGTCAAAATCCGTCCCCTCCAGTTCCTGGCAAAGCAAAACCACAGCAGGGCCATCGGTAACCGTGTCCGAGAGGGAGAAAAGCAGAGCAGCTCTGAGGGGTCACAGAACCTCCCCAGTGTGAGAACCACAGGTTTGGGAGCCTGCAGACCCTCCCCTGGCTAACAACCAGCCTCAACACTCAGCAGCATAAAAATGTACAATAATAGAACAAATCCAGGGAAGATTATTTCAACCAACCCTCCACACACACATCCAAGGGCTTTGAGTGGAGCCATAGGAGGAGGGGAAGGGTTTGACACTGAAAGAGCCGAGATGTGGGGAAAAATTTCTTCTGAGGTATGAGGGTGGTGAGAGCCTGGCCCAGGTTGCCCAGAGAAGCTGTGGCTGCCCCATCCCTGGAGGGGTTCAAGGCCAGGTTGGAGGGGGCCTGGAGCAACCTGGTGTGGTGGGAGGTGTCCCTGCCCAGGGCAGGAGGTAGCACTGCGGGGGGACTTTAAGTTCCTTCCAACCCCAACCACTCTGATTGCCCTAGAAAGGGGAAGACAATTCCTGTTTATGCGTTCAGAAGCAAAGCAGTGTATCCAGAGTTAGACTGCAACGACTCTCCTGGTTACCCCCAGCTGCCCAAGAGCCCCCTGGACAAAGGGGCTTCGTGTTTGCACACTCACGATTTCACATTGCCTCCTGGTGACGTTCACTTGAGTGACAATCTTAAGCACAGACTGCTCCTCCACAGAGAACTCCTGCAGCTTCAGCTCTAAATCAGGGTGAGATGTTTACAGACCACAGCTGGTTACAAAGAACAGCCTGGGGGGCAGGTAGGAGGCAGGTCCTCAACTAGTGAAAACCCCAGTACGGTTCCAGTGATCACCAGTGGATTTGTTGTCATAGGCTGGGATCACTCTGGCCTCCTTCAGGCCTACAACAAGGGATTTAAATCCCCAGCCTCACCCCGCCTATGATTCCCCAGAGCACACACAGCAGCGAAGGAAGTAAGGAAGAAGGTGGCTGCTTTAATCAGAAGGTTATGGAGAGAGTTCACCACACAGTTCTTCCTCCACCAGAAAAGGCAGGAAGACAAACCCCTTCACGCCTGGCACGCTCAAGGATCGAAGCTGATGGAGATCCAGACGCTCCTGCTTTTCTCCAAGCCTCAGCACACAGGGAGGAGAAAGCATTTGATGCCCTTGTTCGGGGCTAATACATTCTGCCCTCGTGAAATCAGTGCTCCAAGCCCCACAGGCACACAGCAACACACATGATCCTGCGTTTCAGCAGCATTAAAGGTGCCCTACTTACTGATCTCCTCCTCGATGGCGTGCACGAGGTGGATGTCGTACTGCGTCACCAGGGTAATAGCGATCCCTTTCCGGCCTGGAGGGTGGAAACACAGCAATAGATGAATCTTGACAAGCAGAGGGAGGTGAAACCCAACCCCATGCCAGATTCCATCCATCCCCAGGAATCGGCCCAGCACATTTTGGTGACAGGGTGTTCAAAGGGGACTTGATTTGCCCTGAAAAATAGGTCAGCTCTTGGTGCGGGATCAGACACAAGTCAGGGGAGCCGTTGCTGCAGTCTTAAGGTTGAGTGGATCTGGTGCTGACCCAAAAGCCTGCGCTGCAGCTGCTGTGCAGCCTCCTCCCACCTCCTTCAGGGCTCGGCCCCGGCTCTGGGACCCCACTTTCAGGCAGCAAACGGTGGCTTTTCCCTGCTCACCTGCCCGGGCTGTGCGGCCAACCCGGTGAATGTAGATTTTCGGCAGGCCAGGAGTGTTGTGATTGATGACAACTTGTACTGTAGGAATGTCCAAACCTCTGGAAGGCAGGGACAGAGAACAGAAGAAACACTGATTTAATCCATGGAGTTGAAGTTCCTGGTTCCTGTCCTCTGCTTTCTCCAAGAGCCCCATATTCTCATCAATACAGGACTCTCTCTTGGCTCAAGTCAGTCCTAGGATCAAACTCTCTCCTCATGCAACTCTCCAGCAGTCACAAACCACAGTATCACCCTGAGTTTGCTCTTCCCTCCTAGACCCAGAGAACACACAAAGTCTCATGGAAACCCTTCTCCTTCCCCTGCTGCAGCAGAGCAAGCCAGTAGCAGAGCTCCATCACGCACTGGCGGCTCCAAAACACAGCTCAGGGACGTTCTACAGTGGAAGTGAACAACCCTGTCCCACCCAAGCAGAGGAATTTAAAGCTCTCCCTTTGTTAAACCCATTGTCCAGGTCAGAAGGGACCTTTCAGATCACCAAGTCCAAGCATCAGCTCAACACCATGAAAGCCACCACAAGCTCATGTCCCTCACCACCACATCTGCCCAGCTTTTGAACACCTCCAGGGATGGCAACTCAACTACTGCCCTGGGCAGCCTCTCCCACGGCATTGACAGCCCTTTCGGTGAAGAAGTGTTTCCAAATATCTATCCTAAACCTCCCCTGGTGCATCCTGAGGCCGTTTCCTCCTGTCCTAACCACGTCCCTTACCTGGCAGCAACATCAGTGGCAATGAGAATCTTAAAGATGCTGGACTTGAACTTTGCTAAAGCTGCAAATCGCTGCCGCTGTAAAGAGAGGGGTCTGTGTGAGGGATGTTGTGGTCCACAGGAGCTGTAGGATGGGGACAGACACCCAGCTTGGGAATGGAGGTCCATCACTCACCTGCTTCATCATGGAATGCAGAGCTACAGAAGGAAAGCTGTACTTCCTAAGCATCATGTTCAGGACCTGGCAGTCCCTAGAAGGAAAAACAATATAAGTAAATCAGAACACAACAGGGAAACTAAAGCTGATGGATCAGGACAGAGCTCGGGTTCCTCAAGAAGCCCTAATGCTACAACAATTACAGCTCTATAATTACTGAAGCACTCTGATGGAGGTAGGGAGTGGGACACACACATACACACACACACACACACACACACATTTAGCCCGAGACTGCTCAAAGTAAAAGGTGTTTCTTTACCAAATTTCAGGACAAGCTGAGCAATCCAGTATCACCCCAGCCTGATACCTGATAAAGTGGGAATTTTGAACCCAACTAGAAATGTCAAGTCACACATCCATTAAGAGCAAGCACAGAACGATATGGGGTTGGAAGGGACCTCCGGAGACCATCGAGTTCCAATCATGAGGAGCAAACCCACTCACTTGCAGGTTTTGGTAAAGATGATGATAGACCAGTCTTTGTGCTCGTCCTGGAAGGTCTGGATTAAATGGACAAGGTAGGCGTCCTTGATTGCTTCGGGGACAAGCAAGTAGCGTTGGTCCAACTCATCCACTGTCCTCACCCTGTTGGGGGGGGGAAGGCAAAGCACCCGGTTGGCAAGCGAAGATGGAACACAGGGGAAAGGCAGCAGGGACACAAGATGATGGAGAGGAAAGAGGATTCCTCATCTGCTCTGCAGTAGGTGAAGACTTACTGGGATTCAGCCTCCCAAAAGAACGGTCTGTTGGCGGCCAGGCCCTGCAGCTCCTTCAGCGTATCGGTCAGCGTGGCGCTGAACAGCAAGGTCTGTCTGCGTGCTGGGAGAGCATCCAGAATCACCTCCAGGTCCGGGGTGAAGTCAGCACAGCCCTGCTCCAACAGCCGGTCAGCTTCATCCAAAACCTAGGCCAAACCAAAGGAGACGGCCCACAGGCGTGCCTACAGAGCTAATGATCTCCAAAACGTTCAAACGGAAGAACTCCCCCCAGTCCTAGGAAACTGCCTTACCAAGAACTTTATCTTTTTGAGGCTGAAAGTGTTGGAGCTGCGGAGGTGATCTGCCAGCCGGCCGGGAGTAGCGATGACAACGTGGGGTTTACGGGAGAGCTCCAGCGCCTGCTCCACCATGTCTGCACCCAGAACCACAGCACCAAGTTACCAGCAGGGCTTTTTTACTCCGTAAAGCTGCAAAGTATCACTTCTCCCTATTCCCTCCGCCACCTTGGGCGGTTAGATGGCAGCTCCTCAGCACAGAGAAAAGCAAACCGTATGGAACAAGAGCCTCCCAGGGCACTCTGCTCTCCCCCCGCCCCACCAGTGCCGGGGCTGGCAGAAGCTCCCACCCCCGGGCAGCGACACTCACCCAGGCCACCCACCACCACGCAGTCTTTCAGGCCGAGGGGCTTCCCCAGGACACGGAACTGCTCAGCGATCTGGTACGCCAGCTCCCTGCCGGGGAGGAGAGAGCTGAAAACGGGGCCGGGCCGCCGGGGACGAGGCCTTTTAGGACCGGCTCTCCCGGTCCGGGCCCTGCCGGGGCCGCTCCGTACCTGGTGGGCGTCAGCACCAGGCAGAAGATGCCGTAGGGGTCCTCGGAGAGCACCTGCAGCACCGGCAGCACGAAGGCCGCCGTCTTCCCGCTCCCGGTCTTGGCGCAGCCCATGCAGTCGCGACCTTCGGGGGAGGGAGAAGGATGGGGGTCCGTCAGCGGCCGTTAACGGCGGCACCAGGCGAGGGAGCGGGAAGCGGGGGCGCTCACCTTGCAGCACGGGCGGGATGCAGGCGGCCTGCACGGGCGTGGGCCGGCTCAGCCCCACCTNGGAAGAAGGAGGGGGGTCCGTCGGCGGCCGTTAACGGCGGCACCGGGCGAGGGAGCGGGAAGCGGGGGGCGCTCACCTTGCAGCACGGGCGGGATGCAGGCGGCCTGCACGGGCGTGGGCCGGCTCAGCCCCACCTGCCGCGCCTGCTCCGCCAGCCACGGCGACAACCCCAGCGCCCGGAACGCCGCCATGACCACCCCAGTCTACACGAGGCGCTTCCGGACGCGCGTCACCCGGCGCGCCTGCCTTCCCTTATTGGCTGACCCACTCCCAGCATGCCTTGCTGACGGCCAGCTTTCGGCGCTCTGATGACATTTACCACCTCCCTGCGTGCCTATTGGCTGGTGAGGGTGGTCTCCATGGAGACTGCGGCTCCCGGCAGCCGCCGCGGCTCAGCTGCTTCCGGAGACGTGTCTGAGGCGGGGAAATGGCGTCCGGGGCGGGTGCGGGCTCTGCCGGTCAGGGAGGCGAAGCCGATGAGCTCTTCGACGTGAAGAACAGCTTCTACATCGGGGCCTACCAGGCCGCCATCAACGAGGCACAGCGGGTCAAGGTGAGGCGGTTCGGAGGGCGGCCAGGGTGTCCCTTGGCCCGCGGCTCGGTTCCTCCCAGCGGACACCCCGGCATCTATACACCCTGGGGCTCCCCGAGCGTTCTCCGGCCCCCTCCGCCTCGTCCCAGGCGGCTTTCGGTGCTTTGTACTTCCCTGCACTCTCGGGGGCGCTGGGGTGGAAGGGGCCCCAGAATATTGGGGGGGGGGAGGACGTCTCATGGTTTGGGGTTTTGCTGTTGCGGGATTGGGTTGTGGCTGTACGGCTGCCTGAGAGAGGTTCTTGTTTTCTCTGATCTCTGCAGCCCTCTAACCCGGAGAAAGAAGTGGAGAGGGATGTCTTCTTGTTCCGAGCCTACATTGCCCAGGTGGGGTTGGAGTTTGTGAGTGGTGGTTTTGCAGCAGCACAGGCTGAGCGTAGGGCTGGAGTCGAGGGGGTTGTGAGGGTGAATCCTCCTTCAGCACTGGGACAGAGTGGGTTCCCTGCCGGTAACATACCTCAATGTGTTGTATGTAGGGTTGGGATGAACTGATGAGACCTCTTTGAGGGGGGCTTCTTTGTAGTTCAAATGGGCAAACAGTTCTCTTTGGGGTTATGAAATGTGGCTGCGTTCATTGGGAACGACACGAGACATCAGGTAGAACCTGCTCCTTGTTCTGACTGAGAGTTTAGGAAGTAAACAATTTCCTGCCTTCTGAAAATTTAGTAACTCACTCATTTTCCTTCGTGCCTTGAATAGAGAAAATATGGCGTCGTCCTGGATGAAATCAAAGCCAATGCCAGTCCTGAGCTCCAGGCGGTGAGGATGTTTGCAGAATATCTTTCAAATGAGAGTCAAAGGTAAGTCTGATAATGAGCTGGAGCTCAAGCCCTGTCCTGCAGGGAGTACGTTTCCACGTGGGAAGTTCCTTGTAGAAGCATGGCCTTTACTGTGATTTTCTGTGGTTTCATGGTGAATCCTAAAAGGCCAAACCGTGCTGGGGCGGGATCTGTTTGTAATGAAACACTCCCAGGTTCTCACTGTCGTTCTTCACAGGGATGCCATCGTTGCTGATCTGGACAAGAAGATGGCAAAAAGCGTTGATGTAGCCAATACTACTTTCTTGCTGATGGCTGCTTCCATCTATTTCCACGACAAAAACCCTGATGCGGCTCTGCGTACCCTACATCAAGGGGAGAGCTTGGAATGGTGAGTGGCCTCGGGAGGTATGTGCAGGCAAAGCGCCTCTCTGGGGTCTGCCTTGTCTTTAAAAAGCCTTGAAACCATTCAGAAGTTGCTTTGAGCATTGTCTTCTAAGCAGAGATCAATTTGGTGCTCGTCCTACAACATCTGGCTGACCCTCCAGAGGGCTGTGCCACCACCCAGTGTGACCTGCAGAGGCTGCAGAGCTGGGCAGAGAAGAACCTCATGAGGTTCAACAGGAGCAAGTGTAGGGTCCTGCACCTGGGGAGGAAGGATGCCAGGCACCAGTATAGGTTTGGGGTGGACCTGCCAGGAAGCAGCTCTGAGGAGAAGGATCTGGGGGTCCTGGCAGACAGTAAACTCTCCATGAGCCAGCAATGTGCCCTGGTGGCCAAGAGGCCAATGGACTCCTGGGCTGCAAAGGGCAGAGTGTGGCCAGTAGGTGGAGGGAGGTCATTCTCCCCCTCTGCTCTGCACTGGGGAGGCCACAACTGGAATCCTGCCTCCAGTGCTGGGCTCCCCAGTTCAAGAGAGACTGGGAACTGCTGGAGAGAGTCCAGTGTAGGGCAACAAAGGTGATGGAGGGGTTGGAGCATCTCCCTGAGGAGGAAAGGCTGAGAGAGCTGGGACTCTTCAGCCTGGAGAGGCGAAGGCTGAGGGGAGACCTTCTTCACGCTCCCAAATGTCTGAAGGGTGGGTTGAAGGAGGACAGAGCTGGACTCTTCCCAGTGCTTCCCAGTGACAAGATGAAGGGCACCGGGCACAAGCTGGGACACGGGAAGGTCCATCTCAACACGAGGAGGAACTTGTTTGGGGTGAGGGTGGCAGAGCCCTGGCAGAGGCTGCCCAGGGAGAGTGTGGAGTCCCCTTCTCTGGAGACCTTCCAGCCCTGCCTGGATGCAGCCCTGATTCTGTGATACAGTCTATTGCTCCCTTGTGAAACTTAAGAACCCGATTTATTGATTCCTCTGTGCTCAGAGTTGCTGAGATGAGCGTTGTGGCTTCACAGTGAGGGAGCTCTTGGGAGCTGGGAGAGAGTTTCCCTGTTGTGGGTCCTGCTCTGAGAACCACTTGCTGTTGTTGGTTCCCTGCGGCAGGCGGCCCTGGCTGCTGGCAGCACCTCTCTCTGCTCCCAGCAAAGGGCAGGGAGCAGGAGATACTGTCCAAATCACTTTGCTCTTGTTCATTGCAGCATGGCCATGATGATCCAGATTCTTCTGAAGCTTGACAGGCTCGATCTGGCTCGGTAAGTTCACATGCCTTTTTAATGGTGCTCTTGCTGGGCGGCCTCAAGAAGAGATTTTTCATCACCTGACCTCTCTGCTTGAGGCCCCCCTGCAAGAACACCACCAGCATTTTAACACCAGTAGACAGAAGGACCACTGCAAAACGTTCTTTGTTCTTCACGTTGCAAAAGTCGTGGAGATAGTAGAGCTGGATACAGCTGAAGGATGGGATGGAGCTGTGACTTTTGATCTCATCTTCAGCAGAGCAGGGTTTGGATCTCTAAGCCCCGGGTCTCTAACTCCCCCCTGGGGAAGCCAAACAGGGTGGGTCTTTCCCAGGCTGTGTCAGTAGAACAGTGAGTCATTGAAGCCACGGCTGTTACACTACAGTGATGGAAGAACCGAGAGAAGAAACGACAACCTTTTGCTTCCGTCTTAAAGGAGTTGCCTTGTCTTTCTGTTGTGTGACTCCTGCTTTTGCTTCTGCAGCAAGGAACTCAAGAAGATGCAGGAGCAAGATGAGGATGCGACTCTTACTCAGCTGGCAACTGCCTGGGTCAACCTGGCCGTCGTGAGTGTCCCTCGGGGCTCAGTCTTGGGGCCAATGACAGGACCAGGGGAAAGGTCTGAAGTTGGGGCAGGGGAGGGTCAGATTAGATCTGAGGAAGAATGACTTTGCTGAGAGAGTGGTCAGGGACTGGAAGAGCCTGCCCAGGGAGGGTGTGGAGTCACCATCCCTGGAGGTATTCAGGTAGATGGTGGCACTTGAGGGCACGCTCTGGTGGCCCAGATTGTAGGGAGTGGGTTGTGGTTTTGTGTCTGGTTGGACTTGGTGACCTCAGAGCTCATTTCTATCCGTGACTACTCTGTGATTCAGTGAAATGAGGATCTCTCACCTACACCACCTGAGGAACTCCTCTCCCTCTCTTGTTCCCCGTTGCTCTTGGCCCGTCACGCTTTCAGAAAAGCACGTTGGGGTTTTGATGGGTTTGTGGGTTTTTTCTCCTGCCTTCGAGTACCCAGGAAGCGTTGGTAACTGGTTTCATGATCTGGCTGTTTGATTGTCAGCCTTTCATCTCTGCTCCTCAGCCTTCAGCTCACACAGGGAAGAGCTAAACCACACTTGAATAATTCACAAAGTGTTTGAATATAAAATGGAAAGTCACGGTGTTACCAGCACCCAGACCTTGCTATTAAACTTTAAGCAGAAAATGACTTTTTTTTTTTTCCCTAGAGCAGACAAAACCATACAGTTTGGCTGTCCAGAGAATGAGGTGGTTCACGATAAGGAATCTCCTAAAATTCAGTCAAGTCCAAGGTTAGGCATGAAATAACCTGTTATATTAAGGCTCCTTTGGTTTTTTTAGCACTCGCTGGTTTCTGTTATGAAATCTCATACGTAGCCTTTTGCCTTACAATGGTCTATGGATGGGTTTTCCTTAAGACCTTGGTTTCCCCAAGAGATCCCACCTCGAACTGCTGGAAGATGCTGCATGTAGAACCTTTATGAAGCCGAATTTTTCTGGAGAGCCAGGTGTCCATAGATGCATTTCATTATAGAAAACCTCGTTTCATAATCATTACGTCAGACATCTGAAGTGGCTCTTTTGAAGTGGGTTTTTTGTTTTCTTCTTTTTTTGAATGGCAGCCTGCATCTTTTGATCATTTAAGTGCTTCTTAGTATTTCATATTTTTGCATTTCTTTCATCTGTGGCCTGACAGTGAGCTGCTGTGCTGCAGGAGATCAGATGAACACCAGCCTGTTCTTACGTGTTTTCCACCAGCGCTTTATAATCCCAGAAATGAACTTTGTGCCTAATCCCAGAATCACAGAATCTCAGNACTCCCTCCATCATCTCGGTAGCCCTGCCCTGGACTCTCTCCAGCAGTTCCCTGTCCTTCTGGAACTGAGGGGCCCAGAACTGGACACCATATTCCAGATGGGGTCTCACCAGGGCAGAGCAGAGGGGGAGGAGAACCTCTCTCCACCTACTGACCACCCCCCTTCTGATAGACCCCACGATGCCATTGGCCTTCTTGGCCATGAGGGCACAGTGCTGGCTCATGGGCATCCTGCTGCCCACCAGGACCCCCAGGTCCCTTTCCCCTACGCTGCTCTCCAACAGGTCAGTTCCCAACCTCTACTGGGACCTGGGGTTGTTCTTGCCCAGATGCCAGACTCTACCCTTGCCCTTGTTCCAGTTCATTCAATTCATTAAATTTCTCCTTCCGACCATGGCACGAACGTGCAGGTGTAGTGAAGCTGGGGCTGTTTGTCTCCTCCCTTTGCAGGGCGGGGAGAAGTTACAAGATGCTTATTACATCTTCCAAGAGATGGCAGACAAATGCTCCTCCACCCTCCTGCTGCTGAACGGGCAGGCAGCCTGCTACATGGCTCAGGGCAAGTGGGACGACGCGGAGGGAGTGCTTCAGGAGGCCTTGGACAAGGTACTTTCTGCTTTTACCGGGCAGATTTGCTCTCAGGGGGCTGTAAACTCAAATGGCACCATCTTTCACTCTTCAGCTTCATGAATGTATCAGTATCATTAAGGGTGGTCACTGCACAGACCCTCCCTTTCCTTCTACTTTGCTTTTTCCAGTAAAGTGAGCTACGGGTTGGGCAGAACTGGTTCTCACGGGGCTGTGCTGGTTGTCAGCCCGAGGTCACAGCACGTCAGGTGGATCAGGGGGTTGTTCTTCTTTGCAGGACAGCGGCCACCCTGAGACCCTCATCAACCTCGTTGTCCTGTCGCAGCACCTGGGCAAACCGCCGGAGGTGAGGCGGGATGGATTACACCCCAGCAGCCCGTTCCTGCTGCTCAGGGGGGTCGTGTGTTCCTCGTGCACCGGGACCTTGGCCTTTGCGGGTTTTACGGGTTCTCATCAGAACTGGCATTAGCAAAACGGAGCAGTTCTGGGGTGCAGGGAGCTCACACCTTCAGTAAAGTCTCTGGGGAAGTACAGATGGTGAAGGTAATGGTATATACTTGAGAGGAAGGCCTGGGCAGGAGAGGAAATCTCTTGAGTTCTGAGTTCAGATTATTTCTCATCCCCACTGTTTAAGGTCTACTTTTTAAGTGTGGAGTGGTTTTACTGGTTTTAACTGGGGCTGCTAATACCCAGGACACTGAGAAAATCGGGTCTTTACTCACCACCAACAAATACATGGAGTTGGGATGTTTTAAACTCTCGTGTGACTCTTCTCGTGTCGTCTCAGTGTTGACACTTCTCTCTCCCACCCCTTCAGGTTACGAATCGCTATTTGTCACAGCTGAAAGATGCACATAGAAACCATCCCTTCATAAAGGAGTATCAGGCAAAGGTACTGATTGCTTTCTCATCTAAAATTGAATTTATCTTGCCTCACACCAGTGTCTGAGACCCCATCTGGAATATGGTGTCCAGTCCTGGGCCCCTCAGTTCCAGAAGGACAGGGAACTGCTGGAGAGAGTCCAGGGCAGGGCTACCAAGATGATGGAGGGAGTGGAGCATCTCCCAGAGGAGGAAAGGCTGAGGGAGCTGGGTCTCTTGAGCTTGGAGAAGAGGAGACTGAGAAGAAGAGGACACCTTATTAATGTTTATAAATATGTCAAGGGTGAGTGTGCTCATTGTATTTTATATTTCTGATTGGAAGGAGAATGACTTTGACCGGCTGGTCATGCAGTACGCCCCCAGCGCCTGAGGAGAGGGGAAGGAGGCCGTGGTCCTGCTCTGGGGTACCCTTGGGAACTGGGATTTATGTCCAGAACCTCTCTGGTAACATGGGAGATCGCCCTCTGCGAGCCAGTCTGGTGTTGCTGGCCGTGGCAGGGCCTTGCCTCCAGCAAAGCCGGTGCTGAGCCTGTGTATGACACATACCTGCTGGGATTCAGTAGCTGAAAAGCCTGTGCTGTGGCTTCTCTGGGCCCTGAACTCTGCTTAAAACCCAGATTAAGAGCGTGCAACACTGTACCTTAAACATTCCTAATAAAGCCTTCTCTGGATCTCTGCGCCCCTTAATGTCTGGAATTGGGGTAATTCCACTCTGGGACCGAGCGCTGTCATCTGTTCCGAGGGGCAAAGCTGGTGGGAGGAAGATGAAGGTGGATGAATCCCGAGTTATGGATTTCTTTTCAGTCTGAGCGATGACTCCCCCATTACCTCTGGAGGAAGCAGCCTCGGGGGTCACTGCTGGGGAGAGGGAAAGCTTCCCCC
The DNA here is from genome assembly GCA_013400555.1 of Jacana jacana. Taxonomy (NCBI): domain Eukaryota; kingdom Metazoa; phylum Chordata; class Aves; order Charadriiformes; family Jacanidae; genus Jacana; species Jacana jacana. The sequence goes on from VZTM01007998.1 coordinate 134,648, forward strand.
AAAATAAAAATAATCCGACTGTAATAGGCTCAGCCTTAATCCGAAGTCGGGAACGCGCAGCGGCTCGTGTGCTGGAGCTGGGAAGCCACCTCCTGCAGCGCCTGTGGGGCTGCCCTTGTCACCCCTCCCTTCTGTGGGGCTGCTGAAGGCGTGAGGTGTGGTGGAACAGAAGGGGACCCGAGGCTCCGTGGTGACGCCTTTCAGTAGCCACAGACTCCTGGGGGCGATTCAGGTCTCGCTGTATGGGCCAGGCCATGGCCTGGTCTGAGAAGCAAAGAGCAGACGCCCCACAGAACCCTCGGCACCGACCTCCCCGGCTCTAATAATTAATCAAATTATCTTTTGGGGTTGTGTTTGGGGCGGGGGAGAAGAGGGGTTTGTACCACGCCGTCTCCCCGGCGTTTCCTTTGTGCCCACCTCGGCTGGGGTTGCTCTGAAAGGGCTCATTGTCTCCTCCCTCGGCTGGTTGAGCGAAGGGCCAGCCATTTCCAGCGAGGGGGGTTGTTCATGGTCCGGCCTGGAATGAATGTTGCCTTTGTGGAACCGTCTGAGGGAGACGTGAAAGGGGCTTGTGTGCTCGGGGCAGCCATCACCCGCTCCATGGGCCATGATAAATTGACTTAAAAATGTAAACAATAGAAGCAAGTGGCATAAGCAGGAGCCAGCGCTGTCCCTGGGAGAAGAGGGGGATGTGTCCACACCTCGGAGAGAGGAACAGGCTTGTGTTCTCTCCTTCCCACCCCAGACCCCCTAGAGAGGTTCTGGAGAACTCGAGGGCAGGAGAGCTGCGGTCGCAGGAACGACTTTCAATGAGAAAAAAACTCATTCTTATACTTGGTCTTTTTCTTTCCCAACTGAATCGGTTGGAGCTGCAGCTCCACAAGGGCCTGTGATGGCTGAGGGGAGACCTCATCCCTCCCTACAACTGCTTGAAAGGCCATTGCAGAGAGGTTGGTGCTGGTCTCTTCTCAGGGGCAATGAGCGATAGAAGGAGAGGGAATGGCTGCAAGCTGCAGCAGGGTAGGGTTAGGCTGGCCATGAGGCAAGAATTCTTCCCAGCAAGAGTGGTCAGAGCCTGGACTGGGCTGGAGTCCCCATCCCTGAGTGTGTTTCAGAGTGGCTGAGATGTGGTGTTGGGGGATCTGGTGTAGGGGAGACCTTTGCAGAGTGGGGCTGATGGTTGGACTCCATCATCCCAAGGGGTTCTTCCAGCCAAAGGATTCTATGGTGATGGTTATCTCTGGTGGGATCCCACAGCTGCCGTGCAGGTGCTGGTCCTGGTGTGTTAGGACACAACTGAATTCCATTTGCTCCTCCATGGCTGAAGCCCAACGCTCCTGTGCCCTTTGCTGTGAGGTTCCCCTGGGGCTTTACCACGAGACAATTTACCTGTTGGCATTTTAGGAGAACCTTCTTCATCTTAAACTCACTCTTCTCCCGTGGAGCCCGTTGTCTCTCTGTAGGTGACCCTGGGAGTAGAGCTTTTCATCTGAAACACGAGGATGACCAGATTCCTGCCCCGTTTGAGGAGCTGCCTCCCTTCAGGAGGAGACATTTAGTGGGGCCTGACACCAGGGGTGACCTTTGGGGGGTGGGGGTGGATTTGATTTGCATTTTCCAGGTGCATCTCATTATTCCAGAGCCCCCTTAATTGCCACACAGGTGCCCAGGGTTCAGCTGTGGGGTGGAGACACCGGAGCCCGTTCTGGTTTGTGAGGAGAGAGGATGGATCCTCTGCTGCTGGGAGGTATGGAATTGGGGGAAAAAAAGCTAGAGAAAGAGTTGGGAAAGGTTTCTCTTTGCATATGGAGTGAAAAAGCGCTGAAGGGTGGATGTCTGGTCGGGCATCGTGAGCGTGGGGAGCTGTGGGAGCTCGCTGGCGGGTGGAGAAGGTTGCCAAGGTGCTCGTGGCTTCCTTCCAGCCCCCTGTGGCCACCCGAGGAGTGCCCCCTGCCAGGGCAGAGCGGTTTTTCTGCCGTCGGATCATCACTTGTCATCTCTCGACGCTGAAATAGTTGGGTCTGTCTCCGGTTCTCGGTGCTGGAGTGACTCCAGCCCGTTGTCACGGCTCGCCGTCCAAGAGAGCTGCCCATTGTTGGGTGCGTGGGGGTTGGTTTTTTTTTTTGAGTAAGAAATTGCAATAAAACTTCATTCCGCGAGCGCCTGGGCTGATTAACGAGCATCTAATGAGCCGCTGCTCCTCTCCGTGCTGATTAACGGGCACCTAATGAGCCGCCGCTCCCCTCCGGGCGCGCTGCCCCGGGCCTGGGAGCCTTCTTCAGCCCCCGGATCTGGCCCAGAGGGGGCGAGCAGAGTCCGAAGGGGGCGAGCGGAGCCCGGAGGGGGCCGGGCCGTAGGCGGGGGAGGATGGGGGGCGGCTCTTAGGTCCCCGATAACGGCGGGGAGGGGTGTCCCGTCCCCGTCCCGCCCCGTGCGGGGCTGCGGGGACTGCGGCTGGGAGCTGTCGCGACGGACCTGGGCCGAGAACGCTCACCTGGGCTGGGGAGAGGTGCTGCTCTGCGGGCTCTGCGCCCTGGCATGGACCGCGCTGCGCCGCGCCGCCGCCCGCAGGGTCTTTCGGGTCAGTCCGAGCCGCCGGGGAGGGACGGGGAACCGGGGTAACGGAGCACCGCACACCGGCGGGGGTGCGAGGTGGGGGCGCCTGGTGCACCGGAGCGGGCTTCCTCTCCATCCGGGGCCGCATCCCGGGAATCCGTTGCACCGAAGGGCGCCTCTCCTGCACCCGGGGCCGCATCTCTTTTTCTCCCCCCGCTCCTTGCAATGGAGGGCTCCTCTTCCCTTGCCGGTGTACCGGAGGGCGCCTCTCTTGCACCCGGGGCCGCATCCTGGGGATCCGTTGCAACAGAAACCTCCTCTCCCCATCCCGGTGCACCGGAGCGTGCCTCTCAGCTACCTGGAGCCGCATCCCGAGGATCCGTTGCACCAAAGGGCTCCTCTACTCCATCCGGGGCCGCATCCTCGGTTCCCGTTGCACCGGAGGGCTCCTGACCACATCCCGGGGGATGTGGGGGGAATGGCTCGTTATATGGGAAAGCACGTTCTCCTTCCCCTGGGGCTGAGAGCTGGGGGGGTTGTGTTCCATGAGAGATTTTCCCCCCCTCTCCCGCTTCCCCCGGGACTGCATCCTGGAGGACCGAGCGTCGCGCTGCACCGGGAGAGCCCCTCCTTCTCCACACCCCCCCCCGGCACCATGTTCCCTTAGCTGCATCCTGGGGGGGTGCTGGGGGTTATTTCTTGCACGGGAGAAGGAGAGAGACCCCAGTTTTGCCTTATCATCCGTGGTCTGCGTGAAAAATGTCCTTCCCCGCTTTCCCTCTGGGGCGCGATGCGATGCGGTGGGAGGATGGCGCGGGGAGGGAGAGCCGCTGCGCTGCGGTGCTGGGCTGACCTCGACCGAGCCGGGGGGAGGGATGCAGGGGTGCCAGCACCCCGGCCCCACGGCCTCCCGAGGGGGTTTGCTTGGCCGTTGTCCCCTCCTCGTTGATGGTGGCTCAGTCCCAGCTGAGCCTGTCTCTTCCCCGCTGTTTTCCTAGAGAGAAGCCGTGCGCGTTGCTGGCCTTGGTTGGACCTAGAGAGGCAGAAGCACTGGAGATGCTGTATTTTGGGTTCTGGGGAGGCAGAGATGGCCCTTTTCTCACCCACCCATGAGTGTGGAGGCACGAGGCCTTGAAGGAGCTGTGAGAGCACGTGTGGTTCTCTGCAGCTACGTGGGACAGGCCTGGTTCCCTGGTGAACCGCTTCCTTCAGAGGCTGCTTCGCAGATTAAAGACAGCTACTTTGCATCCCATAATTAGGCTATCGGGACCTGCTGTCCTCTCTATGCCACCAAGCCTGCCGTTAAAGTGGCTCTTCCTTTGCTGTTCAGAGCTGGCTTTGCTTATCCTGCCTTTCTGCTCTGCCCTGGGGATGCCCCAGCCAGAGCACTGGGACCGGTTCTGGGCTCTCCAGTTCAAGAAGGCGGGGAACTGCTGGAGAGGGGACAGCAGGGGACCACCAAGATGCTGAGGGGCCTGGAGCATCTCTGGGATGAGGAAAGGCTGAGGGACTTGGGGCTTTTAGTCTGGAGGAGAGAAGGCTGAGGGGGATCTGATCAACACCTATAGATACCTCAAGGGTGGGTGTCAGGAGGATGGGGCCAGGCTTTTTCCAGTGGTGCCCAGTGACAGGACAAGAGGGAATGGGCACAAACTGGAACATGAGAAGTTCCATCTAAACAGGAGGAGGAACTTCTTCCCTGTGAGGGTGGCAGAGGCTGCCCAGAGAGGTGGTGGGGTCTCCTCTGGAGACATTCAAAGCCCCTGGAGACGTTCCTGTAGGACCTGCCCTGGCAGGGGGTTGGGGGAGATGATCTCCAGAGGTCCCTTCCAACCCCAGATCATTCTGTGGTCTGGTAGCACAAGGTGGATCTTGACCTTGTGCAAGGTGCCAGTCTAAGCCCTCTGGAGTCGTTTGAAGCTGCTGAAGTAGTGTGTGGGCAAGGGAAACGTGCTGGCTTTTCACAGAGGACCCAATTCCTCCTTGTTGCCTGTTTGCCCACGGCTACTGATGGGCACCATATGGCTCCTGGGAACGCTGGGGCTGGGTCCAACGAGGTTGGAGGTAACTCTAGGTGTGTCATAACAAGCTGGAGGTAATTTCTTGTGTGCTCCAACTCCTCCTTGAGTGAGGCTCACCTTTACAGAGCCGGCGGTGATCTCTTGGTGCTGCGGAGTCTGCTCAGTGCCCTGGGAGGATGCTGGGCAGCTTGTGCGGGTGCCGAGGCTGCGTTCCCTCCCAGAAATGGGTCACGCTTGTAACTGCAGAAGAGCGGGGGGGTGTGTGTGTGTGTGACAGGAGCGGTTCCTGTGGCTGCATCTGCATGTGTTAGAGCAATGAGGTGCTGAGTGAAATCGCGAGAGCGTCGGTTTTCTCCCTGCGGATGGGAGGAAGGGTGAAGAGTACGTGGAGACAACTCTCTCTCTCTCCTCTCTCTTCTCTCTCTCTTTTTACCCTTTGAAAGGATCTGAAGCTTTACTCCCTTTTGCTACGGGAAAAGCTGGAGGCTGTCACATCCCTCCCAAACCTCTGGCAGTTTTTAAGCAATGGGTTGGTGTCGCGCGGGCCCTGCGTGGGCAGGGGGGGAGTGGGGTCGCTCAGGATTAGTCAGAGAGAAAAGAAACCTCCTCGTTAACCCTGGGAGGAAACTTCTCCCGTGCTCAGGCCTTCGCTGCCTGGTGCAGGCTCAAAGAGCATCCTTCCTCGTTTCTCATCTCTTCGTGTTCCCTGCAAGAACTGAAACACTCAAGGTAATGAAAACAAAGCCGCTCAGTGTCTGGAGAACGCTACCCTCCTGCCTGTTTGGTTATAAATAATCAAACTTGGTGCCTGGATTGTGGTTCTCTGCATCTGAAGAGGAAGTGGCTCTTACCACCAAGGCCCTTGAAGCTTGGACTGTAAAGTGCACCTTACTTAGCTCTGGCCGTGACCGCTCCTGTGAGACAGGCGAGCCTTAAAGCCGTGTACCTCTTCCTGTGCTCTCTGAGTGGCCCCCTTCTTATCAGCGGGATCGTGAGAACGGGAAGGAAGGTCCTCGCTCTCTTCTGGGACCACAGCAGCCTTTATTCCACAGCATCTTTGTGGCAAAAGATGTTGCAGTTGGGGCTGGAGCCAGGGTAACGGTTGTGCCTGTGATGGGAGGGGGGTTTGGTTAGGTTTCCAATGGGCTGGCTTTCCCCTGTTCCAGCGACCAGGTCAGTGCCTGGGCATTAGAGGTGGTTTTCTCACTGTCCTTAGGGCAAAGATACTTTTTGACCTGTTGCCTTTTCTTCACAGAGTCCTCACTTGGTGCAAATATAGAAAGCAGTTGTTTGGTTGGTAAAGATCTCGGTGAAGTGAGCAAATGTGGATTACCAGGTAGGGAAGGAGCCCCAAATCAGCTATACTGGGGGCAGGGGCATCCCTGAGGGATGTATCCACCCTCTCTGGGGTCTGACCTGAAGGTTTCTGCTCCTGGTCCCCTTGACTTGTGGGTGCACTCAGCGTACCTCTGATTGTACGAGCTCACTGGAGCTGCAGCCCACCTTCCGAAATGAAGACCAAGCTGGGTCTAGGCAAGTATTCCCATCCCTCAAACCCTCCTGGACTGGGTTTGTGTGCCCTGTCCTCCAGCTGTGGCTGGTGTCTGAGCTCCATTGGTCTCAGAAAGCCACCGTCCTTGGTGTGCTCCCTTGGTGGACAGTGGCTGCAGCAGGGCTCTGAGTCTGATTAGAAAGCAGCAACCGCAGCATCTCCACATCAGTTACAGCTCCTGGAGGGTGGCTGAGCCCAGCAGTGCCGAGACCAAGTGCTGTTGGAATAGGACCAGGCAACTCCGCATGGGGAAGGCTTGGTGAAGCACTCGGAGCTCGGCGAGCTCGTGCTGGCAGTCTCCTTCCCCAAGCAGGTCTTGAGCAGGGCAGTGAAGTTTAGCTTGAATTGATAAAACTAAGAGCACGTCGAGATTCACGCTTGGAGATGACCCAGAGTAGCAGCAGCGGGTGCTTACAGCCCTAACCGACCCTGAACCATCTTTGAAGCTGTGAGTTGAAGTCCCCAAAGTCAGTAAGTGAGCAAGATCCATTCTGTATAAGAGCTGCCTCTGAGCCTGGGGACGCTGGTCAGGTGTCACCTCCATCGGGTGTCTGCCTTCGCTCTGCGGCGGGGAAAGGTTTTCCTCTTTTGGCCCAGGGGCCAGTCAGCTCGTTGTCCTGGTGCTGCTGGAGTTTGAAAGGCGTCGCAGTGCCCTCTGCAAGGGAAAGTGTTGTGTCAGTTGAAAAATGTGCTCTGGGAAGCAGGGTTTCTAGCTGAGCGATATGGTATAGCTCCAGGAGGGATGGGGGGAGCTGGAAAGCAAGGGTCCCTATTATCCCTTGGAGTGATTTACGCAGCTTTTCTCCTCCCTACGGTGCTATCAAGGCTTGTCTCTTCAAGCCCCAGCACGGAGGGGAATTATCACCATCCCAGAAACTGGCCACCCAACATGATCTCTGCCAAGAGCAGAGGAGATCGACGGAGCCTGGGGCTGGGAGAAGGCTCTGCTGTCTCCCCGGCTCGTCCCGCTGTTTGAAGCACAGACCCTGGAAACTGGTGGGGAGAAAGCCACAACAATGGGCCCTTTCTTCCCCCTGGGGAATGGAGCTGCGTCCCGTCCCGGCGCAGGGGCTGCTCTCCCGGGGCTGCTGTGTCAGCAGTCAGGCATGAGGAGGTTATTCAGCCCCCGTGGCACCCTGTGGGCAGCTGTGTCTTCTCTTCACAGAGTGGCTTCTCCTGCTTTTCTCTCTTGGGGAGAAGCTTTCCCGCTTTCTGAGGAAGAAAATAATGTCACTTGGTTTGTTGCTGTTGTCATAGTGGGTGGGTTTTTTCTACATGTTTATCCAGGGTCTGGTGTCTCAGCTGCTGAGGGCAGGGAAGCTGAGGCACTGAGAGCTCTCTGCCTGGCATGGGGATGGAGCAAGGAGAGCTCTTTGTGCTGGGTTCGGATCGTTCCCCTGTCCTGGTGGGGTGGCAACCACTGCCCTCGGGTCCGCAGGGTCCAGGAGAACCATTTCTTTGTGCTTAGAGAACAGTGACATTTTACTGGCTCCTTCCTTTGTGGGCTCTGTGCCCCATTCCTGGCATGGCAGGGGGTGGCAGCCCGTCTGGGAGCGGTGTCCAGGCTGGGTATGGAGGGGGTGTTGTTCCTTGGGGGTGGAAAAGCACCATGGAAGCCCTGAGCAGGAGCACACCGGGCTGCGGGGAGCGGTGCCACTGCTGCAGGAGGGGCAGTAGCTGTTGGTTGCGGCTGGGTTTTGAATTGGAGCTCTGCTTGCTCATCATTATTGTCTGCATCGAGTAAAAAAACTGATGTAAAGCTGCCACTTCCCTGGGCTGAGGGTGCTTCGTGCCAGCCATTCCTTTGTGTTCCTCTGGGGAACTCATTGTGCCCAGAAGCCGGGCTGGGATTTGGCCGGGCTCTCTTCCCTGGGCTGGGGAGGTGGCAGAGGCGATGGGGGGGGCTGGGGCAGGGAGGGGGGGGTACAATCCCTCTGTAACAAGCCTCAATTCATAACCCGTCGCTGCAAGCCTGCCAGGTTGCTGGAAGGACTCGCCTCCTGCTGCTTCAGCCGGTTGTAGGTTTTAGGGGACAGGCTGCTTCCCTCCAGCGCCGGAGGCTGTGAAAAGGAAGAGAGCATGTGTTTGCTTGGTGCTACCAGTGTGTATGTGTGTATTTATTTATCGACACTTGGGCAGAGCTGTGGGCAAGTGACAGTTTCCATTCGGTTTCTCTTTCCAGCTCCAGACCGTTCTCGCAGCCTGCTCGTTCCCGCTGCTCGGCTCCGCGTCACCCCCTCCCCTGCCCCAGTCCCCCAGGCTGGGATGCTGCGGGGGAGCAGTCACGTCCCTCAGAGCTGGTAATTTTTGTGAGTGAATCAGAAGGTGCCTGCGAAGGTTTGCGTGGGGGTAACGAGGAGGAGGAGGAGGAGGGAGGAAGAGCCAGTCGCCCTTTAAGCGCAGCCCCATTACATCACTTGCCAAGAGCCTTGGGCTCTTTCAGCCGGAGCCAGATCCGCTGTTCCCACCGCAGCACCCGTCACCCTTAGCAACAGGCATCTCTGCACCGTTGCCGTGGGAACAGCAGGCGGGTAATGGTGGGACATCCCCCACCTTGCGCATCTCCCCACCCCCGGGGAGAGGGCAGAGGCATCTCCTGCCCGGGCGTGGGCTGGTCTCTGCAGCTCCTTGGCTTGTACTTCCCCACGCAAGTGGTCCAGGTTTCGGTGGGGCCTCCCCAGGGACATTAATCACCCACCACCCTCCAGCCCTCTGTGTGGTGCTGGTTCTCTCCCCACCCCTCCCTGTGTCTCTGCTCCACAGCCAGCTCCCATTGCTATAGTCCTCGGGGTAGCCCATGGCTATTGAAGGGAGGAGAGTGGCTCTCTCCAGGATTTGTCATTAACCGGTGAGGGCTAAAACCTCTCTGAGCGTTGGCCACTGCAAGCTGGGGTGGGGTAGCCCTTCCCTGGGTCCTGCTGTTGCTCCAGGCTGGGAGCTGCTGCAGTGGTTTGTTCCTTGAGCTGTGACTGTAGGATCATGGTGGCATTTTTCTGCCCCGCTGCCACCTCTGCTGGGGCAGTCGGTGTCCCTAAAGTGCGGGTTATCCAGGCGTGCGTGCCAACCCCAGGAGTGATGATCCTTCTCATCAGCTCTGCCTTCCTGGGGTAAAAACGTGGTGTCCTTCCCCTTTTGCAGGCAGGGAACCACCTTGGCATGTGATGGGTGGCCAGACTGCGACAGGGATTTGGGGCTGAGCTCAGCATCCGAAATTCAGCCCTGGCTGAGGAGGGTGGGGAGGGGGGCTCTGCAGCTCAGCTGTGCTCGGTGGGGTGGTGAGCTGTCCCCATATCCCAGCTCCTTCTACGCTCCACTGTACGGAGACACAAATAATTCATGCTTCTGGGCTCGGGACTCTCTGTCTCTGCATTATTTATTCACCCTTCCAGCTTCCTTCTCTCTCTTCCTTTTCTTTATTTTTTTCCTGCCGTGGCTCCTGTTGGAAGGAGCCTTGGCAGCAGAGTGTTCCCAGTCTCAATGGGGACGGCCATGCTCTGCATGCCAGATGCACAGGGGAGATCAGGGCTCAGCCTCTCGAGCTGCAGGGGCAGGGAGAGGGGGGCGGGATACAGGCCGCTTGGCAGAGCTTTGTGGGGCCGGTGGCTTCCAGGTCCGACCAGTGCTGGGAATCGCAGCGCCTTAGAACAAAGCCCTTTTAGGCTGGGACAATGCTTGGAGTGGAATCCTTTGCAAATCTGATGCAGAGAGGGGCTCAAAGCCAGCCCTGCCGCTGCCTGGGGACAGCTGGGGCCTTAATATAGCCCTCGAGCATCGGGGGGGAGCCGAGCGGCTGCAGAAAGTGCTGACCCGGGGCAGGGTACGGTTACTCTGCAGGCATTTTGTTTTCATCTCCACCTTATCTGCTCTCTTCCCCGGGGGCCTTTGGGCGTTATCTGTGTTTTTGGGGGCAAGGCTGGTTCCCTCTGGACCTTGAGCAACGCTTCCCCTGCGCTGGCAGTGCCCTGGAGGGCAGGGGGCGGGGGGGAGGATGTGTGTGGGACTTGGCTGGGGGCTGGCAGGGCTGTGTCACTGGTGATGAGGAGCAGCAGAAAGGGTGCCTGACGTTGCTCAGCTGCCACCCAGGGGAACACATCCCTGTGCGGAGCCCCAGCCGAGCCAAGGGCACGCTCACCATGTGGCATCGCTCCCCAGCACACGCTCCCAGCTGTGGGGTGGCCTCAACCCCTACAGTTTAGTGCTTTTCTGGGGTTTCGCTTTCTCTGCTGGTTTCCACCTCGTCCCTCACCTCAGTGGCACCCAGCTCTCACTGCTGCAGAGCAGGAGTGCCGGGAGAGGTGACTGGTGCCCCTCGTCCTCGGGAGCCGGGGGAACTCGGGGTGAGAGAGTTTCATTCTGATTAGCAGGGGTGATCTGCAGAAGTCCATGTCCTCCCTCCCCTCGCTTTGGACATATTTGGGGAGCTCGGACCTCCTATTTTGGACTCTCAACTTAGGGGAGGGGTGCCTTAAACCACAGGGAAAGGGGGGAAAACCAGTAGCTGGTCAGCTCAAAAAGCTGCTGGGAGCATAGGTCGGTGTGAGAGCAAGAGGACCTGGTGTCCCAGCCTTTACTGACTCATTATCTGCAAATCTAGCCCCCTCCAGCACTGGTTGCAGGCACTGGGGGGGGGCCTCCTGCCGTGCTGGTTGGGGGATGGCAGGGGCTGTGTGTTTGGGACTCTGCAAAGGTTCTCTCTTTCCTGGGAGCTGGCAGCGCTGCAAAGCCCGAGTGCTCAGGGCAGTATCAGTGCAGCTTCCTCTGCTGGGCTTCCCCTGTGCAGATAGAGCCTGATTTTTATTTTATTAGTTATTGACTCCGTTCTGCAAAAGCCAGCTGTGGTCAGTGCTGCTCCTGGAGCGAGGGTGATGGAGCAGTGCCCGGACTGTGGGACACATCCCATCGGCTTCTCCCCTCTCTGCCAGGCTCTGCTTTCACAGGTCTCTACCCTGGCCTGAGTGGAAGGGTCTCTACCCTCGTGTTTTTCCCGTCTTCAGGTTCTCTCTGGAGCCTCTTTGGTCTATTTGTGTTGTAAAGAAAGCTGGGGAAAATGGAGTTTGTGACCCTGGGTTTGTCCTGTCTGGAAGCACACACAGAACATGTGGAGCTTGAGCCTCTTGGAGGTTGGGTGCTCCTAAATGTTAGCACTCTTGACTCTGAATGATGATGGAGGCTCCGTGCTCGTGGCTTTGGGCTCACCTGGGTGTCTTTGTCCCACCCCAGCTCTGCCCCGAGCTCCCCAGGGCCCCTCAGTTTGCTCCGTGTGACGATACCCTTCCCTTCTCCTTGCAGCCCTTCGGGGAGTGGTGCAACTTGCAGCCCAAAGATGCTGCCAAGATGCCTGAGAGTGCCTGGAAGCTGCTTTTCTACACGGTATCCTGGTCGTATGGCATCTACCTGCTCTTCTTCACCGACTACCCCTTCTTCTACGACCCGCCGTCCGTCTTCTACGGTACAGTTAGAGCCAGGGAGAAGCGGGAATGGATTAGGGTGGCCGGGTTGAAATAGGGAAGAGGGGAGTTGGGGTGAGCAAGGGAGGAGGCTGAAGCCCTAAATTGTCTTTTCTATGATACTGTGGGTGCAGAAAGGGCTCAACACACTGTCCCCTGATCATTTGGTTACAGAGAGTCACCTAGTGGCTACTGTTGACAGCTGGGATGGAGGAGAAGGGGATGGGGACTGAGGAGTTAAAGCAGGAGAGAAGTCAATCCAGGTTTCTCCTTTAGATCTGGGAAGGGAGGGCATCTAATGCCAAAGGCAGAGTTTGGGAACCCGGATGCCTGGGTTCTCTTTCAGCCTTTGCCTCCACGAGGCCCCAGGTGGGAGCACAGTGAGGTGCTGGGGCTGCTCTGCCCACTGGTGCTCCCCGCTGTTTGCACTCTTGACTCTGCTGATGATGGAGGCTCCGTGCTCGTGGCTTTGGGCTCACCTGGGTGTCTTTGTCCCACCCCAGACTGGAAGAAGGGCATGGACGTGCCCACGGACATCGCCATCGCCTACCTGTTGCAGTGCAGCTTCTACGGGCACTCCATCTATGCCACCGCTTACATGGACACGTGGCGCAAGGACTCTGTTGTCATGCTCCTCCACCACGTGGTCACGCTGACCCTCATAGCCTTCTCCTACGCTTTCAGGTGAGGTCCCTGGCTGTGACGCTGCTGTCACGGGCCAGACACGTGGGTGGCAAAAGCCACCGCCTGTCTGTGCTCACAGGCACTCATGGGCACACAGCAGGAGGACTGATCTCATCAGCGCTTATCTATGTCTAAAGGGCGAGTGGTGAAGAGGGTGGGGTGGTGGGGTTAGACTCTTCTCAGCGGTGCTCGGTGACAGGACAAGGGGCAACGGGCACAAATGGGCACAGGGGAAATTCCAGCTGAACACGAGGAGGAACTTCTTTCCTTTGAGGGTGGCAGAGCCCTGGAACAGGCTGCCCAGAGAGGGTGTGGAGTCTCCTTGTCTGGAGATACTCAAAACCCACCTGGATGCGTTCCTGTCCAACCTGCTTGAGGTGACCCTGCCTTGGCAGGGACTTGGATGAAGTAATCTGTGAAGGTCCCTTCCAGCCCCAGCCATTCTGTGATTCTCTTGCTGGGTTGGTGTGGATTCTCCTCTGCCCCCCTGCTCCCACAGTAATCCCATTGTGTGATGCCAAGCGGCTTGTCTGGATTGCTCAGGGGAGTCTGGCTGCTCCTGGCTTGATGGATGGTGGGTGCTGGGTGTTACCACAGACCTACTACCCCACACACCTCCCTCCCTGCCCCCCTCTTTCCCACAGGTACCACAACGTGGGCATCCTGGTGCTCTTCCTGCACGACGTCAATGATGTGCAGCTGGAATTCACCAAGCTCAACGTCTACTTCAAGCACCGGGGGGGTGTCTATCATCGTCTCAACGACATCATCTCCAACATCGGCTGCCTCACCTTCAGTGTCAGCTGGTGAGCTTGTCCTCCTGCCCCTCCTCATCCTGCTTCCAGCTCTTCTCCACAGCTTTTGTGGTCCTTCCAGTGCCCTGGGGCAGAGCCAGCTGGGGCTGTGTGCATGGGAACATGCCCTTTCCAAAACAAAACAAAACCAAACCCAACAAAAACCCAAAAACCAACTTAAAAAAAAAAGGCTTTGGGAAGAGGTTCCCGGCAGAGCCTGACCCCATGCTGGGCTTGGAATCCTTCTGTAGTCACTTTGCTGTCTGTCACCACAGAAGTGCCTGTGAAATCTCGCTCCCAGCGTGACAGATGACCCCAGGGGAGGAGGAGCCGTTTCCATTTTCCCACCGGCAAGAAGGGCTTTTGTAAGAGGGAAATGGGACGGAGGTTGGGCTGTCCCAGATTCCAGCCTTCCTGTTCCTCTTGGGGCACGGCAGGAGGGAAGGAAAAAAAGAGAAAAAAGATGATGAGGACTAGAGATGGGTGACCTGCAGGTTGTCACTCCTCTTCTGTCCCTTTGTCTCCTCTGTGTCTCTCTGTGGGCCACTCAGCAGTGAAGGGGTTTAGTGCTCACCTGGGGATACGCAGGACTGAGAGAACCTTCCAGCTACGTCCCCCTCCATCCCATTGAGAGAACTGTCACCATAGACCTTTCCCCCTGCCCCAAGACAGCCCTTTCTCTGCCCTGCCTCTGCTGCCAAGCCTTCTCTGCCTGCAGGAGTTGTCCTCTCCCCTCAATAACTGCCCTTTCACTGCATGAAGCCAGCCTGTGAACCCAGGAGGGATGCCTGGAGCAGGGACCCCAGCGAGGGCTGGGCAGGGGGCTGCGCTGGGGGGAGCTGCGCTGGGTCTCACACCTTCCCCGGGGTCCCTGTTAAACCCACCCTCCTCCTGCTTCCCTGGCAGGTTCTGGTTCCGTCTCTACTGGTTCCCCCTCAAGGTGCTCTACGCCACTTGCTACTCCAGCCTCCAGTTGGTCCCCAATATCCCCTTCTACTTCTTCTTCAATGCTCTGCTCCTCATCCTCACTCTGATGAACATCTACTGGTTTCTGGTGAGCAGGGGGAGCTCAGGAATCCCTCCAGCATGGTCCCTGCTGCCTGCCTTGGGCATCCTTGGGGCAGCCGGGGGGGCTGCAGGGGTGGAGGAGGTGTTGGAGGACTGGGGGTTGGCTGGGAGGGGAGGAGGAAACCCCTTGTCAGTGCCCACTGGGGAGGACTCCTCCATGCTAGAATTCACTCTCGCCCCCAGGGGATCCCCGGGGAGGGAGCGCTAACAGCAGTTGGGACAGGTGGGAGCTTGATAGGGGTGTAAATGCTCTGGCATCCCCTTGAAGCTTTGGGGAGGGGGTGAAAAGGGTGGGTGTGGAGGGCTCACATCAAGCTGGACCCTGGGTGGAGCTTGAGCTCATCGCCCTCTGGGGATGAAACAGTTTAAGGGTAGTTGCAGGAGTCCTGCCTCCTCCTGCCCTGCAGGTCCTCAGCCACCTCCCAGGGGCTTTGGCCACCCCGGAGGGACCTTCTCGGGGCTGAGGATGTGTCAGAGAAGGGTCCCACACAGGGGCTGTGTGGGTTGGGTGGAGCAGTTCTAAGCCTCAGGGGTTGTGGCTGACAGCTTCTCTCCTCCTCCCCAACAGTACATCGTCCTGTTTGTGGCCAAGGTGCTGATGGGGCAGATGCAAGAGGTGAACGACGTGCGTGAGTACGATGTGGAGGACAGCAAGAAAACCACAGCGGCCAAGAAGAAAGAGGCCGGACTCCAGCTGCCCAAAGCTCTGAAAGAAGGGTATGTGGGCACTGGGGGGGGAATCACACACAGCTGTGGGGCACAGGAGGGGATGTGGACAGACCTCCTGGAGCCTTGTCAAAGGGGTCTCCACTGCTCTGGAAGGCAGAAGAGCAAGATGCCTTGACAGAGAGTTTAAAACATTGCTGCAAATAATGGAGGGAATCGGGAAGGACTTTGTATCTCCACGCCATGCATCGTTGTGTGTCTGTCCATCTTGCCATCTCGTGAATCCTCACCCACCCCTCCCCACCATGAAGGACGTGGTAGACACCAAGTCTGGCAAGATGCCGGACCCCATAGAGCAGCTCTGGCTGCGGGGGACAAACTGCCACAATTCAGTTCCTAAAGGAGCTCCAGGAAAGCTGGGGCGGGGGGGACTCTGAGGGAGGGGAGCCCTAAGACGAGGGGAAGGGTTTGACACTGAAAGAGGGGAGATGGAGCTGAGATCTGGGGAAGAACATCTTTGGTGTGAGGGTGGTGAGAGCCTGGCCCAGGTTGCCCAGAGAAGCTGTGGCTGCCCCATCCCTGGAGGGGCTCAAGGCCAGGTTGGAGGGGGCTTGGAGCAACCTGGGCTGGTGGGAGGTGTCCCTGCCCAGGGCAGGGGGTGGGATTGGATGGGCTTTGAGGTCCCTTCCAACCTGAACCATTCCATGATCCTGTGCCTGATCCTGTCAGGATAGGTCTGATCTCAGCAGTGATTTGTGAGAGTGAGGGAGGGTTGGACACCCAGGCTCACTGTCCCCTCCCCTGTGCTCTCTTTCACAGGCTGCACCTGAAGAATGGAATTGTGAAAGACAAGCGGTTGTAAGGACAGCGTGGCTGTGGTGGCCTGGGCAGCCTGGCTGGATCTGGGGACTGGCCCAGGACAACACTCAAACCCAGCAAATGAAAGGCACAAGGAGAAAGAACTTTATCCCTGATCCCCCCTCATCCCCTGCCCGGAGCCGGGGAAGAGATGCCACTGACAGGATCGGGTCCCTGCCAGGGTTTGCCTGTGACTGGGCTTCACCTGAAGCTGGTGTGCTTTCTGTAGCCAGTCCCTGCTGGTTCAGCTGGTGGCTGGTGGCTTTGCTGGTCCAGGTAGGATTTGGAGCTGGCTTTAGGTCCCCTGGTGTTCTGTCACTCCAACCCTCAGCTATTCTCAGTCCCTTTGAGATTTCCCCTGCCTTTATCGTTGGACCTTCCCACTGACTCTTTCTCAGCAGCTCTGAAGGGTCCCCTGACCCAGCATCAAACTGGGGAGGGTGAACCTCTTCTCGTCCCCGGGCGAGGGGAGCCCAGAGCCAGCTCTTCTCTAGCTGCCGAGCAGGGACTGGAGGTGACACCCTGCACCTCTGAGCCTTCCTCCTCAGGAGGGGTCACTCACAGAGCTGCCCACATGGAGCTGGAGGCACAGCACAGTTCCCAAGAGCGGGTCTGCCTGGAAACCCTGCCCTGGAGCATTATTCCAGCTCTCTGTCCTGCGGGGTGAGAGCCAGGAGGTTTAATTTGCTTAAAACACCCATTTAAGTCTTAAAGTTGCTTAAAAAGCCAGTCCTGGTCCTGGAGGGTCCCCTGCTGAGGGGCCCCCCAGACTCTCACCCAGCGATGTCTCCTTGCTCCAGTGAAGAACAAATGGTTTCTGCTCCCTGTGTTGGTTTTCCAGGCAGCACCAGTCCCTGGGCTGGGCTGGGCTGTGTCTCTGCTGAGAAGTCCCGGGGGATGAACAGCCCCTCCGATCAGGATCGTCCCATTGCTCTCCTCTCACCACCCACAGCTCCTGTGTCCTCCCTGGGACATGGAGCTGCCACCCAGCTGGGCACAGCAGGCAGCAGAGGGGGGATTCAGGGCATTAATTCCAGCCATGCAGAACATGGTTCATTTGGGGGGTGTTGTGGTTTGGGTTTGTTTTTCTTCTTGTTGGTCTGTTTTATTGATTCAGCTCCAGGCTCGGTGTGTGAGCTGTGGGGAAAGCTCTTGGGTAACCAGAAAGCAAGATGTGACTCGGGCTGATGGAGACTGTCCCGAGCGGTGACAGGATCCGTCTCCTTGTGGGGTTTCAGAGGGGTGTGTCACGGTGCTTTGGCTTCCAAGAGGGATTTGCAGGATGGAGGAAAGGAAGGGAACTGATACCCCAGGCCTCTTCCTCTTGGGTCGTAGCAGGGTTGGGGTGATGGCGGTACCGAGTCAGTGTGGCTAAAGCTGAGTTTCATAGTACCAGCTTGCCCAGGCTTCTGCGTTGAGCTGGGTAACAGGGCTGGCCAGTATTGTGTGTGTGTGTGGCACTGGTTGTGCTGGGGCTGGTTTGCTGGGAGAGCTGGAAAGGGGCTGTTGCCAATGGGGAGTTGACAGGGCAGGGACCAGGGTGGCTTTGTGTGCTGGCCCCGGGGCTGTGTGCCCTGTGGGCAGGGAGGTGCGTGATGGGGAGCTGAAGCAAGAGTTTGCAGATTTTGGTTCTGCTCTGGAAGTTGACAGCCTTGAGGGAGAAGTGTTGGATGTGACTGGGGGGGTTGGATGCTGTGATTGGGGGGGTTGGATGCTGTGATTGGGGGGTAGGAGGGAAGGGGATTTGAGGAGGGGGGAGCAAGAGGAGCCCTGGATTTGAGTCTCCTCACGGATCTGGATGGGATGTTTGCAGTGGGTGGGAACAGCTCTGTGTAGGGAAGAGCAGCCCCTTCCCCACCACTGAAGACTTAATTGTTGGACCTGGATGGTGTGGAGATGTGGGAGAGACTGTGGGAGCTCTGAGGGACGAGGCAGTGGAGGAGGCAGCCACCCTCCTCTGCCAGCCCCAAAGGGTTAACAGGTCCTGGGGAGCCTGGAGGGGACAGTTCACACCCTCTGCCCAATCCTGGGAATCCCTGGGTGCTAATTGAGCACTAACCAGATGAAAGGCTCCAATCAGGTCATCAACACTCCCCTGGCCCCTGTCCTCGGGTCCCCAGCCCAGGGCTGCTCTTTGTCTGCGGGAAGGAGAGCGGAGCAATGTGGCTTCTCCCCAGCTTCAGAGCTGCCCTTGCCTGGGCTCTCCTTGGCCTGGTTCTGGGGATGGAGTTGAGCTTGCAGGAGAGTCTGCTCTTAAAATCCTTGGGTTTGAGCGCCAAGCCCAGCCCCAAATCCCCCGTTCCTGTGCCATCTGTGCTCTGGAGGATCTTCCAGAAGAGAAAGATGCTGCCTTCTGCAAACAAAGACCTGGCAGATGCCTGTAGGGTGGAGGAGTTTAATGTCCCCGGGAACATCATACGTGTCCTCGCTGACCAAGGTACAGAAACACCGTGGTTTGGGTCCCATCTGTTGGAAACCGGCTCTGGTCTCTGGGGTGGGAGACTTTACTCCGGTCCTTCCTTTTCTGTCTCCTGGCTGTCGGTGGGAGAGGCTGGGAGAGGAGAGGGCAATGCTCGGGGTTGGTCTGGTCTCCAGGAGCAATCCCTGCTCTGGTCCCTCTGGGTGTTGAGGATTATTGACAGTTTAGAAATGAGGCAGTGGGTGGGGGTGTGTGTGTAAGGTGCTCTCCTGGAGTCACTGAATGCAGCCCAGAGGTGACTGGTTTGGCCTCAGGTGACTGGTGTGGCCCGTTGGGCTCACAGTGGTGGAGGCGACTCCTTGTTTGGGCAGTGGGAACGTGGCTGTGGGTGCCACCAGGGAGACCAGCACCCAGTGTGGGTGGGATACTCAGCCATTTGGCTCTGTCCCCGCCACCCTCCCTCTTTTGTGTCCTCCCTGTCACCACAGGGCACATCTGTCCCCTTCAGCCTATGGCCTCTCTGAGTCGTTCTGGGCTACTCAGGGACTGTTTGGTTGGTGTCCTCTTGGTCTCCACACACCAGGGAGCTCACTTTTCTTGTGATTCCAGGTTTCCAGTGGAAACCTGGGGCTGGCTTCCACAGGCAGCTCACCGGTTCCCAGTTTGCTGCTGTTTGCCCTCCTTTCCCTTCCGTCCCAGACAACCAGCACCCCCTAGTCCCCTGCCATACTGGGAGAGAGCAGATATTTACAGCTGGGGAAGAATAACTCGCCAAGATGTTAAACAGAGGAGGTGCTGGGTTAGCTGTAGCCTCCCGGGATGGAGCCCAGGCTGGTGTTTGTGCCATCAGGCTGTGGTGGACCTTGCCTCATCCTTGTCACCTCCACCCAAGGACTGCAGGGCGCTCGGCTTCCCGCCTCCCTCAGCCCCATCTTCCTCTCGCTGTGCAGCCGAGAGCTCTGGGAGGCCCCATCCCGCCCAGCATAACCAGTCCGACCCCCCTCCTGCCACCTCTATTTCTCCTTCTTTGTCAGGCCGCTTCCTTCATAACGGGCAGTCCCAGGGGCTGCTCTGCCTGCAGAAGCGTCTCTACTTTAACCTCTCGGTGCTGGAGGAGGGCGAGCGCCTGACGATGGCTCAGCTGGAGATCAAATTCAGCCACAACTCCTACCACGCCTCCAGCCGGGGGCAGGTTTTCGAGCTGAGGCTCTACCAAGCCCCCCAGTTGTCTCTCCGGGGGATGCCCTCCCAAGGCCGTGGCCGAAAGCTGCTGGTGGAGAGGTCCTTCGCCCAGCTCCACAAGTCTCTTCTCTTCAACCTGAGCGAGGTGGCAAAGGACTGGAGAACCTACAGCAGGAACCTGGGCTTGATCTTGGAGATCTCGGTGAGCGGCGGAGAGGGTGCCTCAGCCCTGGCCAGCTGGGGACCACAGAACCTCTGTGCCAGCATCAACTCCTTCCTGGACACCTCTCTGCTGCTGGTGACCCTCAACCAGCAGCAGTGCAAGGCTTCCAGGAGGAGGAGAAGCGCTCACCACCCCTCGGTCACAGC
>VZTM01007998.1:157812-179812 GCA_013400555.1 Jacana jacana
CCCACCCCCAGTTACACAAAAAGAAAAGAAAATTAAAAAAAAAAGCAGGGTTTCTTTGTGGGTTTGGTTTTGTTTTGTTTTTTTTTTTTAATGTCACTTAAGTACATTCATATGAGAGGTATTTTGAGTTCCCCCCCCTCCCAAAGGAAAGAAAAACAAAAGACTAGAAACACTTGGAGCCCTTTGAGTATAAAGCTAACTGAATGCTGCCTGTAAAAACGCCGAGGTTCCTGGATCACACTCTACTGACCGTTGCCAATTAGGAGGTAGAGGTTCAGCTAATTTAGGGATCCGATAAAAATGGGGTTCTGTAGGAATTCTAAATTCTCTGCACCCTTTCTAAAAAAGGTTTTCGACAGAAATAAAATGCTCCCAGTGTTCCCATATGACTTATTTAAGACATGGGTACAACTTAGAAATTGGATGGCTTCTCTTTTATGTGCTGTTCTCGGGACTTGCAGCTCCCTCTTGAGCCGGCATCGGTGGCGCAGCCCCGTCCACTACCTGAAAAAATAGGCTCCGGGTTTGGTTTGCAACACCTGAACTCTGGCAGCACCTGCACTAACCACCCAAGAAGCCACACAAAAGCCTAACCCATTATCTCTAACTAGACCCAGCCATCAGAGGCCACCTTCCAACAGCCGCCTGCTTTTGTCCCAAGTTTTCCAGCCTGCTCTCGCTAACGCTGTAGAGTCTTTGCTCTCAAAACCAGTATTAATCCCCAGGTTCTGCTACTTCTTCCCCAGGGTCTGGGGGAGCGAGTGAAGCAGGCCCCGTTGGCATCTCTTCCCCCAGGGCCGAAGGGCTCAGGAACCCATCCCCTTTTCAAGCGCAAAGTTCATCTTACAGAAAGGCTTGGGGTGCTGGGTGGGGTTTTTTTGTGTCTGTTTTGGGGTTTTTTTTCTCTTTTTTTGTGTGGTTTTTTTTATTTTTTTTTCACAGAGTAGAGTCCAGACAGTAGCCAATTAAAGCATACAGAAAACACTTTGAAACCCTCCTCCTGCTCGAGCGCGCAGGCTCCTCTCACTCTAACTGCTATCCAATGTAGGAAGAAGAGGCTGATTGCTGCAACTTTTAACTCACACTGGAAGTTTCTCGAGGTTGGTGCTCTAATTTAGGTTTGGTTTGTGTTTTTTTTTTTTCTCTTTGTTTTTTTTTTGTTGTTCTTTAACTTTTTGTGAGCTTCTCAGAACAAGGATCTCCCAGGTCCACCACTAAGAATTCAGAGACAAACTTCTAAAAATTCAGTGCTCCTTGGAAAGAATCTCTTTAAAAAAAAACCACCTTTGTCACGAAAGACCCGTTCAGAATGTGGGCGACACGATGACACTAGGATTTCAGAGCCAGTGTTGGACAACAAAACCTGCATCTCAGAGTTGAGCATCAGCTACGTCCCGCCGGGTGCCCGCTTGGCTCGCTGTCACTTAGGAGCTCGCTCGCTCTCAGATACTCTGCTTCTAAAATGTAAACAGTTACTGCTAAAATATAGTACCCCTTTAAAAACGAGAACAACTCTGAGATGAGGGTTTTCCTCTCCCCATCTGCTCTGAAAAGCAATGCCCTGCTCGCAAAGAGAAGTATGGAATGAAGTGAAACCTGCTTAAGGCCCTTCTCTCGAGCGTGTTTGACTGGGGGAGCAGGGACTCGGCTGACCACTCATGCCAGGGTGAGTTGCCTTCCCAGTGAGGCGCCAGCCAGTCCATCGGTGCTCTCTCTCCTCTCCGGTCAGTCTCCTTGTCTCAGTGAGCTAGCAGTGGGCTCTCTCGCACGCTCCTTTCTCTCTCTCTCTCTCTCTCCTCTCCGTTGGTTGGTTTCTTTCTCCTGTTGCTCTCACACAGTGGTGCTTCAGTTTTAGCAGTGGAAAACAGGTATCCATTTTATTTTATTTTTTTTATTACCCAGAATAAAATGCTGATGAACTAAGCTCCACACAAGCTTAGCTCTTCTTCCTCAACCTGAGAGCAAGCAAACAGAACAGCAGCATTAGGGATGTCACTCGTAAGACAAGTCAGGGGTTTGAGAACTTCAAAAACAAAAGGGAGTAAGAAGCAGAGGGGGGGGTGTCCCCTCTGGTGCCTTACACTCTAATACTGTGACAGTCCCGTCACTCCACCATGTTGATATGCACGTTCACCCTGGTAAGTAGAGTCCTGTGACAGCGCCACGTCAATCTGAGATTTAAACTCATCACCAAGGTAACTGTCCTGGAAGGGAAAGCGTGTGTTAGGCCCAGACTCCGTTCCCAAGCTCGAGCTCTCCCTTACAAAGCAGAACACCCAGCAGCCAAGGGCTGTGACAAAGTCCCCAGGGCTTTTGTTTTGCTGGGGATTTGGACAGTTGGATGGTTTGTTTTTTTAAATCTGCTCTTTTTGCTGCAGAATTTCCACAAATCCCAAGGTTTTTGGACTAGCTGGCTGTTGAACAGGCAAGCAGTTCTGAGTTAAGGCTCGAGCTGAAGTGTTTACACACAGCATCTATGTGCCCAAGTGCATTTAGTCACTGAAAAAAGGTTCTAGTTTCCATTTCCCTCAGTACTAGGAAATAAGGATGCACAAGCACACACCACTGACTTAAAATCCAGGAAAGAGAGAGGACCATGCATGGAATTGTGCTCACCTGGGATAGCTCTGGCTGGGAGAGCCCAGGCTGACTCATCTGCGATGGCTGACTCATGGAGATATACCCCTGGGTCAGTGGGCCCTGGGAGAAGGGCTGGGACACCACGTCTTGGCTGGCTTGGCTGTTCGGAAGGTTTGACTGACTAGTTCCAGGAATCCCAAAACGGTTTTTCTGGCGCCCACCACGACCAGTCTTGCCTTTGGGCGCCCCACGTCCTGGAAAAGCGTTGACCCCAACCGACAGTGAGAAGTCTTACCCAGGTGAACGCGTGAGAATTAACTGTTTCTCTATCAAGACTTGGACCATTCTCCCACTTCAGACCTAAAAACCGTTGAGGCTGGGTTTTTTTTTGGCACTGTGTCACCCTCACCCCCCTGTACCTGCAGCTGGTCCGTTGGCCTGGCCGAAGTATCCCGGTGGTGGCATGGGTGGCATCACGAGGTTGAAAGGGATAGGAATGTTCATGGCGGTGACGTGGCTGGGGCCGGCGCTGATCATCCCGATCTGGTCGTGGGTCTGGAAGTACATGTTGGAGGGGCGCCCTGGGGAGGGGAGGGAAAGCCACAGCCAGTTCAGACACGATAAATACTTGGAGTAAAATCAACTCACGTTCCTCCTTTTAACAGTAAGGGGAGGACTTGTGAGCAGGGCAAGTCAGAAGGACAAGCCTGGCACTGCCAAGAACCACCAATATTTCTATTGCACCTTTTATTCCACACTTGGAAGTTTCTGAGACCCATCTGACACACGTTCACACCCACAGTCACTCTTCTACAGCACCTTCTAAGACACCCAAAGTGCTCACAACACACACACCCCCCTTCATTTTTCACTTGCTCCAAGCGAGACTTTTGGGACTTCTATAGACACGGAGCAAAATCCAGGCACACTGTGAATGTTCTCAGTTCTTAAATTCTACATTTTTCAGCTGTGGCTCTTCAAACATTTAGAAGTACCAAGTCTGTAAGATACTATACCCAAAAAAATCTTTAAAAGGCAATTATTTAGCTAGCTCCTTACCTTGACTGCTCCGGTCATAGACAGATCCTGGAATAATAGCCTCACGCGCATCGTACATGGCCGTAGTCATGAAACGGGCACCCTGGAAGCGTGGGAAGAGTTAGACAAAGCCTTTGCAACTTCAGCACAAGTGATTTTGGGTAAGAACCCAGTAAAACTCCACAGATAACACACACTTTACAAGCGCCAAAGGCAACTCAGCTCGTTCTAATAGACAGCACACAGCCAATGATTTCAAGTGCACCACAGTAACCAGAGAAAAGGGAAGGATTCTACGGGCGGCCCATCTCAAAGTGTGACACATTTAGTGACTTTTCAGACTTATTTTGACCTCCTGATGATAGCTCTTCCCTTGCTCTACTCCTACCCCTGTCCCATGATGGCTGACAAGCTTCCCCCTCCCTCCAAATGACTACTTATCTGATGCTAAAGGACTAAATACAATCCTCAACCTGCATTTTTAAAAATACAATGCCTTAAGGAGCTTGCTGTTTCTACTCAAACAGGTACTTGATGTTGTTTCATCCACCTGGGAAGTCAACCCCTCATACACAAAGACTCAAAAAAGCACCCAAAAGGCTTTTCTACAGATGTTCAGCTTGGAAACAGCTGAAGAAGTGACCTACTTGCCCAACTAGTGTAAGGTGCTCCAACAGAAATGAGTTACAGGTGTGTGAGGGTACGTGGGCAACTGTTTATTCCACCTGTTTATAATTAATCAAACCCCAACTGCCCCGAACACCTGAGAGAAGGGAGAGGTTCAACTTACTGGGTTGATGGTATTGACAAGTTTGCGGGGTTTGCTGAACTGCATAAGGCTTTCCCGGAGGTTATTCAGTGGTCCCTCCACCAGAACCTTCTGCTCCTTGTAGTAATTCAGGAGGTGGTTCCAAAGCGGTTGTTTCGAGAGCGCTTTCGGGTTCCCAACAATAATTACCCCGTACCTGTGCACAGGCAGGCAAACCGAGAAACCAAAGTGAACTTTGACTAAAAATAAAGCCATATTACATGCTAAATCAGGTCAGAACAGCCACAAAGTCCATCTCCTCTGCAGCAAATGCAGGCAATGACCAGGAACTCCTGGCAGTAGTTGTAGGAAAGACCCCAAGAGGACGGGTCTGTTCACAGCAGATGGTTTCTGTAGCAGGACAAACCCTTGGAAAGGAGATTGCTCAGTTTCTCGATGAGTTTCCTCCTGCAGCCTGGCCAAACACTTTAGGCTACTCACCCACCCCACCATACCAGTTAAAGGTTTGCAGAAACCAAGGAAGCCAACCACTATCTACTGAGAAGGGTCAGGTGGAGTCAGTAAATCAAAGCCATTTGCAGAGAAGCAAAATGGTAAAAACAAAAACCACCACCACCAAAGGCTGCTGGAAGGGATAAAGAAGCAGATGAAAGGAATAATTCTGTCCTGAAAACAAAGGGGAACCCCACAGTGGCCTCTACAAACTACTGATGTCAAGTGTTAGCAACAATCAGGTTGAGATTGCTCTTGGTAAACCATTGGGAGTGTGGAAATCAATCAAGGCTCCCTTAACCGAGGAACAGGCCTGTTACCCACAAATCACAGACCCTTGTTAGTCAGACTGTATCAATGCTTTAGCAGATCAAATTCGGTCTGATAAAGTCAAGAGTTGCCCAATTTTCCTTTACCTTGCTCTTGTAAGAGCTACATTAAGACGCCTGGGGTCATTCAGAAACCCTATTCCTTGGTGTTCATTGGCCCTCACGCAAGAAAGGATAATGAAGTCCTTCTCCCGTCCCTGGAAGGCATCCACACTTGCAATTTCCACTTCCTGAAACAGAGGAAAACATGTGAATCATGGAAGCAGAGGGCAAAACAGTTGTGCTACCAGAAGGCTTTAGAAAACGTGTTGGGCTGTGCACTGGCAGTTCCCATCATTTCACAAAAATGATATTTTTGTACTGACTAACTATTGGGTAACTCCACTGGTCACTGAATCTCCCTAAAGAAGAACAGCCAGTCTCGGTTCAGGACAAATTACTTTTATGTTCACTGCTTTAGAGTTCTCACATTTCCCCCCAAAACTGGCATCTGCACTATGGAAAGCATCCTTTTCTAGGTATGCTGCCAAAAAGCCTCCTGACTATTCCAAAACCTCGTAGTAAGACAGCTCCAAATTAGCAGTGCTGCTCCCAAGAAACCTGAATCAGAGGGACAGATCACTCCTGGCAGAAGTAAAAGTATTTCCACCAAGTTTTGCTTCAGTAAAAAACACTGACAGAGTTCTCAACGTTGCAAAACAGACTATATTAAACATATGACCGCCTTGTTTGTAGCAACTAATGCTAATGTCTGGTAGAGGAGTTCCACTGATGGGAGGACACATTCCCAAGGCAAATAAATGGTGTGACCATCAGGATTTATGGAGCTTGGTTTCCTGCACGTCTCTTGGCTCAATGCTTTTATCTAAGACACAAACTGACTGGAGCTTTTCCACAGCTCCAGCACTAATGACCTCTCCCTTCTGTGCGGCAACGACTCCTCAGAGGATGAACCCACTGAAACCTTCCTTTCAACAAGGCTCTCTCCTTTATCTGGCTAACTGCTCCCCTGACACTCACTGGCATTTGATTCCTCCTAAACTCTCCTCCCTGGTCTATTTTTAACCACAATCAAGTTAAAAAAAAAAAACAACTCAAAAATTACTAAAGAGCAAACCCAGAGTGACACTTAAGAAGCCAGACTGAAAATGAACATATTGCAGTTTCACAGTATCTCAGGATTCTTGCTTCTCTGCATCCAGGTGTGCAACGATTCCGTACCTGGTAGAGCTTTGTATGCAGGGAACCACTGAATTGCATGTACTGGACCAGGTAGGACCGTTGACCTTCGTAAGGAGTAATAATGCCGATCTGGTCTGGTTTGGCACCAGCTTTCAACAGCTTTGTCGTTATCTTCTCCACATTGGCCGCTTCCGTCCTAGAGAGAGAGATGTTTATCTAAGGAGGATCAAGGCATTAGGTCTAACTTTCTGCAGGTTAATAGGGTCTGAAGAACTTAATCATGTATCCTGTGCTAGCCCTTTGTCAGAAAGGCTACATCAAGAAAAGGATCTGTTTTACCCTGCACTGCTCAAGCACTCCAATTAATTTGGCTTCAGCTTTGCAGGCACGCTCACCACGGTCTCACCTCTTGACTTAGGCCGTGCAGAGATTTTTCTCAGCCACAGGAATACAGGCAAAAGCCAACAGCTCAAAAAAGTCTCAGAATGACACAGAAATGACACCTCCACCCCCTCCAAACTACTCAAACACCAAGAAGAATTGCAAGACTCATGGTGGCCACCATTCCAAACTACTCAGGGGTGGTAAATGTACACACGTCTTCAAATGAGATCACTAAAAGCTTTCCAGCCTGCTGTGCAAACAGATCCTGCAGTTGCTTTATCTTAAAGTTTTAAATATAGAAGTATTTTAATGCCAATGTCCCTGTCAGCCAACCATTGTGCCATTTGTTGGTGCACAATCTGGCCTGCTGCATTCAGCAGTCTCACACATGCTGTTCATGAAACAGACTGAGATTAAAAATATCACAGGAGATATTTTTCAGAAGTTGGTCTGGTTTCCCCTTCCAGGCACATGAGCACACACCTATCACCAAGAGGAGCAAAGTGGTTTAAGATGGCTCTTGGAAAAAAAAAACAAAACAAAGAAGAGAGTCTGGAACGTGCAGAAAACAAGGACAGATCAAAGAAAACCCAACTTCTGTCTCTTTCATGCCCTGCAGAAAATCTAAGATTTAGGATTCTGCTTCAGGAGGTGTCGAACTCTGGCTTCAAAATGCAACTTGATCAAGTGCTTCCTCCTGCAACTGCAGAGAGTTTACCTCCTGGCCCAAATTCAGCCCGTGGATCAGGCATGTCCTTGTCCCATGCAGGGAAACACACAGCTCCACAGAACTCAAACCCACTTAAGGTCTGACCTGCTCCCACTGGAGATGATATTTTCTCTTTGTTTACTGTAAAGGGGAGCTTAAGGCAAAGCAACTCTGAAATGCTGCTCAGCCTGTGTTATCCCTGATGGCAGCTTTTATTAAAAAGAGCACAGCAGCCATTTCAATCACAGCTGTTAACAGGAAACACTGTCTGATTAATCTACAAGAATGTGAATGGAGAGTGCTGAAGTACCAGCACACAACACATTTGGGATCTGTGGGCTGGCTCATTTGAGGTACAGGTACCACCTGCATGGAAAGTCCTTCTGACTTGAAAACACAAGCCCTTCTTTGGCTGTTATGCCTTTTTCCACGCAGCAGGGGACCACGAGTCAGGCTGAACACGGAATACTATGAATTTTGTTGCAGATATTCTGAAGGACAGAGATACCTTTAGGTATTTGCTCTGTAGTGGGAGCATGTGGCAATGAATTATGACTGTCTCCAAGGTACATCACAGGAGGAGGTACAGATTCATTTAACAATCCCCCTTCTATTTGAGATGCACTGGGACAAGGTATTTTTAAGTTGGTTTCTCTAGCAGTGTTACATTTTATTACCTGTTCAGGTAAGAAGTGCCCGAGCTGGCGATTTCCTCCTGTCCTTGTGTAACATAGAAAAACATGGGCTTATCTGGCTGTGGCCACTGGAAATCAAAGCCTTTTTTCACTCGATCCGCTGAAGAACACAAAAACAGCAAGTAAAAACCAGAACTCAGCATGGCTTTAACACCAAGAACACCCACTTTCATGCCAAACCAACTTAAAAGACTCAGAACTTGCAGTGCAGTGGCAAGTCTCTTTATAAGCAAAACTATTCAGGAACTCATTGGGATTGAAGAATCCTTCCCCTGAGCCTTAACCAACGGGGCAGGAAGTGATGTGGGGGGGTCCCTCCTTCGCTTACCCGCGGTGACGCCGTTCTGGAGCGACCCCTCGTAGAAGATGTTGGATGGGAAGGCGCTGAGCGCGGGGTGCATGCGGTACTGCACCTGCAGGCGGATGGGACGGATGCCCAGCACCACCAGCCTCTCGAAGAGGGACTGAGACAGACCAGCCTTGGCAGCCTTTTTACACATCACAACAGGCCCCAGCTGGCAGTGGTCACCCACGAGAATAAGCTGCAGAAAAGGAAGTTTGTTGAGCTTTTGTTTTCTGAAACTAGCTAGAAACAGCGATATTTTACTATAAAATTGATTAGGAGTTAAATCAGTGCAGCTTGGTAATAAGCTTCAGATGCAATTTAAGGCTTATAAAATTGCTCTAGTGTCAGCTAGCTTCTCAGCTGAGCGTTTCCAAATAAACCTTATTCAGTCTCCCCATTGTTCTAACAGAAGCAACACGTTGGGGTGAAGATTATCCCATGGAAACAGAAAGCTAACAGGACTGACACAAAATAAAGCCATTTGGATCCGTATTTACAGAAGCATCTTCCATGAATGGTTGGGTTTTTTTACCCCTATGTGCCTACACTACGAACGTTACTGCTCGATGCTGCTTCCTCTATTTCTAAACTCCACTCTTTCACGAAAGGCAGAGCCTCCAACCTGTTTTGCCCCCAGGACAACCGGCACCATGCACTCCGGCTCGGTCGCCTGCGTGCTCTCATCGATCAGGATGGAACGGAACTGCATCTTGGCCAGCCTCGGGTCACCAGCTCCCACACAGGTGCAGCAGATCACATCCGCGTTCTGAGATAGAAACACAACCCAAAGCAACCGGTTAAATCGACCGGGCACTATTTGCCAGGTGGAAGAGTACTCAATACCATTCTAGGAGCCCCTCCCAAAGGTCAGATGGCACTCTGATCCCCACCCACCAAGCTGCAACCAGGCCTCAAGGGGGAGAAGGCAATAATATGAGCTGCTAGAACCAGCAGGACCTCACCATCAGCAATTCCCGCTCCGCCGTTCGTTTCAGAGCACGGTAACGTTTCTCATCGGCAGATGACAGTTCTCCAGTTTCATCTTTAAGCTGCTGCAGTTTCTGCAGCTCTGGCATGCTGGGGGAAAAAAAGAAAAAA
Organism: Jacana jacana; assembly: GCA_013400555.1. Lineage (NCBI taxonomy): Eukaryota > Metazoa > Chordata > Aves > Charadriiformes > Jacanidae > Jacana > Jacana jacana. The sequence goes on from VZTM01007998.1 coordinate 167,435, forward strand.
TTAAAAAAAAAAAAAGGAAGTTTGCTCTCTAACCTCATTAAATACTTGGTAGGTAGGATTGCAGTGGGACTCATTTGTAAAACTGAACACGTATAGCACCAAACAAGTTATCACATCAGACAAACACACACTGTCACCATGTCACAGTTGATCAGCTGTGGCCACAACACTTAAGTTGGTGGTTTTTCTTCTTCTTCTGTTCCCCCGTGCCCTCACGCACTCCTCACCTATCCATGTTCCTGATCTGGTTGTGCAATGCCAAGAAGGACACAGGAGAGTCAATTGCTTCACGACTTTTAGCGCACAGACGAACCACTTTCAGTCCAGTTTGATGGATCTTCTCAGTCAGCTGATCTACAGCGATGTTACTCGGAGCACAGACCAACACAGGCCTGGAAAAATGATGGGAAAAAAGAAGCCTCTGTAAGCTGCGTGTGTTTTTCCCCATGGCTTGTAATAAAATAACATGTCAGAACACAAAGCCCCTAAATATCTGCTGGGGAAGAATATTTTCTGAAATAAGCACAAGTCTTCCCAAAAATATCGTAGAATCATACAGTTGGAAAGGACCTACAGGATCATCCAAGTCCAACCCTCCTCCTCTCACCAATCCTACCCACTCAGCCACTAAATCATGTCTTGGAGCACCTCGTCCAGGCACTTCTTGAACACCCCCAGGGACAGTGACTCCCCACCTCCCTGGACACAGCCCATCCCAGTCCCTGACCACTCTGGGGGAGAAAAGCCTTTCCCTGACATCTCCTCCAAATCTCCCCTGGAGCAACTGGTGGCTGTTTCCTCCAGTCCTGTCATGAGTTCTCCAAGAGTCAAACCCCCTCCTCTTCACAACCTCCCTTCAGGACCTTGTAGAGTGCCATGAGATCTCCCTTGAGCCTTCTCTTCTCCAGACTAAGCAATCCCAGCTCCCTCAACCCTTCCTCATAGGACTTGGCTCCAGACCCCTCACCAGTTTTGTTGCCCTTCTCTGAACACGTTCCAGGGCCTCCATGTCTTTCTTGGAGGGGCCCAAAACTGACCACAGCACTCGAGGTGTGGCCTCACCAGAGCTGAGGACGGGAGGACGATCACCTCCCCTGATCCCCTCTAGAAGACACACTTCTAGAGAACCTTTCAACTTCAGCGATACAAAAATTATTCTAACGTTTAAATTCAAGTTGATTCTTTGGTCATTAATAAAGCAACCTCAAAGCTTTGGAGAGAACAGTTCTCACCCGTTGCCCTGCCTGGCCAGATGATAGACGATCGTGGCTGATGTCACTGTTTTTCCGGTACCAGGGGGACCCTGAATAAGGCTCAGAGGACGCTGCAGGACAGTCTTCACAGCATAAACCTATAAGGAGATTTTATTGCTATTTAGCATTCAATGCATAGGGCATCACAAAGTGGCTCAACCTCTGTTCATAAATCCTTCACTGCATTCTTTGCACGTAGGAAAGAGGAGATGAGGTTACCTGAGAATGGTTGAGATCAGGAAGTCCTTGCGCTGTAAAGCGCTTTGGCAACTGGCATTTAATAATTACATCTTCCACCTCATGACCCAACAGCTTGTGATAGATATACCCAGACACTGAAGTCTCATCCACAGCAAATGTTTTTAAAGCACTCTGCATCCTGAAACGAGGGAAAGACAGGAAAAGAGGGATCAGTATGACCTCAAACGTACCTATCCACAAACATTCTGCACACGGGTTTATCAGACATCGGGCACAAGTTAAGATATACCTTGGGAAAAGCAAACAAGTAGAGCACTTACAGAACAGCCAAAACTTCAGACTCTGAGAACACAGATCTTTTTCCCCATGTGAATATTACTAAGTATTATAACCAGAAAAATCTGTAGAGAAACACCAGACTTGGACAGACTCTGCAAAGGCAATTTCAGGTGCAAGATTTGAAGAAAATCTGTACTCAGTGTATGGCTTTCAGGGCAATAAACAACCCCTTACCTCACAAAATGCAGCACAGGCATTGCTGGGGCCTGCTGACCCCCTAACTGCTTCAAACACCTGGAAGCTTCAGCTATTTAAAGCTGTTCCAAGCTTAGGAGGGCTGACTGAAATCAGAGAGCAGCTCAGGACGGAGCAGCAGTCAGGAAGCTGAACTACAGAATAGTTTTCTTCCTCCAGTCCAAGTATTACTGAGCACAAGATAAACCTCCCCCTGTTTGGTTTCTGCACTGTCCTAACGGACTGGCAGCAAACCGTAGGAATGCCTTCAAAGTGAGGAAAACTGGCAGTTTGATGGCATTCAGATTAATTCCATTTCTAACTAAGTTAAGCCTGTTGCTCGCTGAAGCAGATGTGTTCATAGACGTGATCTATTTGGCAGCCTCGGATTTCCCATCGCTGGTGTCATGAAACACCACATCTCTCCTTCCCCAACAACTCCCACCGAAGGTAAAGGGGAGCCCATGCACCAGCTGCACCCCTTCTCTGCCAAGTCCTGAAGCGCTTCCTCAATACCTGTCAAACGAAGTAGACTTCCACACAAAATCCACTTGGAAGTTATGAGTCACTTCCACAGGCGCTCCAACGCTGCTCCTCAGCTCGATGGCTATCTCGTCACCATAATCTGTAGAACCTCGTTAAGTAGTAATCTAGAGTAAAAATTTGAATTTTATTTTTCCCCATTTTTTCTTAAGACCCCCATAAATCAAAATTATCTCCAAATTACTTTTGTAGATATTTATTGATGTCCCAGACTTCAGCCTTCAATTAAGCCTTCCTGAAGGCTCACTAAGTAAAGGATACTATCAGGAACTTTGATAACGTGACCAATTCCTTTCCATAAAGGGGCCAGGTCTCCTTTGTACCTCAGGCAGATCTCATCTCCTTGCATAAGACGCATATCTACAAAGAAAGGGTAAAAGATGCTCTCAATATTCACCAGGGAAACTCCCTCAACACAAAAACCTTATAATACCATCTTATATTCCAGGCCAGACCATCACAGCCCTTTAAACACTGATATTATTCATCAGGCATTAAAAAAACCCAACAAACAACAAACCCCACAGAGAGAACGTCAAATCAAGCTGTCCTTACCCGAATCAGTCTTTGGCAAAGTGAAATAAGCAATTCTTTTCTTGTTCAAGCCCAGGTCCCATCTGACTGTGATGTTGTCTTGGGTCTAGTGGCAAAGAAGAGGCATCTGTTAGGTTCTTAAAGAGCTGTTTGCCAGCTACCACAGTCCTCGCTGTCCTACACTTCAAGATCATGGAGAAATAAAAAGCCTGCCGTTCCAGTGTCACAGTATGGACAAGTGTCTGTGTTTATTCTTATGGGCTGGGTCCATACCATCTGCAGAACCCAATTCTGCTCTACAAGAGTCACTTAGTTCATGAGAAACAAAGCCCTGGTCACCACCTGCCCCATTCTCTCCCCCCACCTTTAAAACATTCACAAAGTGCTGGCACAACCTCCCATAACTCACACTGGAAACTTCAACTGACAAAGGGAACTGCGGGTTATGAGGGTAACAGAACAGAAGGGGTTACACAGTTCTACTCTAAGAGTATGGTTCTTGGAAAGAGAAACTTTGAACACACCAAAGAGGGAAGATTGACCATTTCAAGTTGTTGGTTTTGTTGGTTTTTTTTGGTTTTGTTTTTTTTTAAACATAATTTTTCTTTCCTCCCACTGTTATCACACCTCACCACTACTTCTGCAACCACTGTGATGTAACAGCCCTGTACTGAAGACATGGATTGCACTTGAGCCTTCCCCTTCTATGCTGTTAACCGTGACCGCAGCTTGATGCCAGAGAACTGGTCAGAATCCCCCTCAAAGCAGGCACGTTTCAAACATGTTACCTGAGACTCCTTGAGCTTCTTGTCATAGTCTGCCTCTAGCTTGACCAGAGGGCCAAATATATTCTGGTACTGATAAGCATCTTCATATCTCAGCAGGACGTGCTGCGGTTCTTCATCAACACCAGGCTTCTCTAAATCCTCAAGGGTGGCAGATGGGTTTTCCTGGAATTTAAAGCACAAGCATTCTGTTTTGAAATGTTAAGCATGAACAAGTGACAGTCTCTAACCACGCAACAGGATTGATAAAACCAGGTTTTAATACTACAGAAAGTTACACCAAGGTGTAACAGCCTGTTAAACCTACATCAAGAGGTTATGTCAAGCTCACTCCCATCCAGTCAGGCTGCTTATGCGCTACAGGAGGTACAGATAGGGAATATCAAAAAGCATTACCTGAACACCAGGCGTGGACTAACAGTTCCCTAACTCAGACACTCATCACGTAAAACAGAAACAAGTGAATGACTTGATATGGGGAAGGAAAGTTGGGTTTTTTTCCAGACTGCTGGAAAGCACAACTCAAAGAGAGCTAGAACCTAAGGCTGAAACCTTCCTACTTTGATAAACGGCCTCCTGAGTCCTCTGATCAATTCCCAGTTGCATTATTTGCCAAACCCACTGGATTTAAACCTCTGAAACAGTCTTGTCCCTCCTTCATAAAACCACAAAATTAGCACTTGGTGATACATCCAGCATTTGAAGAGTGCTGCATACCTTCCAAAGTTCTTCCAGTTTGTTGATCTGTTGAGCTGTAATCTGGCGTGCTCTCAGCTGCTCCTGCTCAGACGGGATCTTTACCAGCCACGAAAGGAAACAGCGATCTTGGATAAGAGGCTGCCACTGCGAACTGTCCCAATTAATATCCTTTAGACTGCTCTGACTGGCACATGGCTGCCTGCACAACCAAAACATTGAGAAAAAAAATGATTAAATTAGACAAGCATAAGGAAGACTGGCAAGTGCTATGTGGTAAGTGTAAGAAAAACGGTGATAAATTAGAGTATCAAGAGTGTTTTGGTACAACATGAAAAGCAGGTGCTGCCCTTCAGAAATAAGGTTTTGCAATGGATCCGATACAAACGTGCCGATAAGGGCATTCTCTCACCTGCACAGCAGAACCACCACAGAGTCTGCCTTGGCTGGAATAAAGCCAAGGAGAAACACATTACGACATCCACAGTTATAACATTCCAAAACAGTCTCTCCTAGAGGTCCGTCTTTATGGAGGGTCACCTCTTTGCACTTGGCTCTCACAAGATGATTAACAATGTGGCTGAAAACAGAGAGGACATACGTTTACACAGAGTTACTAGAAAAATCAGATTTAGTCCTAATTTGATAGATCAACCCCGTTATTAAGAAAAATAATCCAGACAAAGTCTATTTACACTGTGGCAAACTTGGGTAAGATCTCGCTCTTTTCACCCAAGCAAAGATGCTGCTAACCCAGTCTCAGTGGCTTTTCAGTGCATGAACGCTTCAAAGCGGGTGTGAAAGAATAGGAAACGTCTAAAAAATTCCTTTTATGTTACTGATAATTGAAAGAAGCTTCACACACACACACAGTTCAAGAGCATCAGTTCCACTGTGGTTTGCAAGAACACAGGATTGGGGAAGCAGCAGCAAGTTCACTTTACAGAAGTGATTCAAGCGATTTTGCCAAGATCAAAATCTAAACCGGTAACAGGGGAAGAGCTAAAGAGGCTGGAGGGTCACATTTAAGTCACTAGACTGCAGTTTTCACCAAAATGTAAGTCACAGCCCCCCCACACACTGGAAAACAAGATTGTCATTGTTGTTTCCACCACTTGACCGCTTACCTGCCGGAGGTATTTCCACGCCCGTTACAGAACCACTTTTTGCTGGTGTTACAGTAAACCACACAAGCAGGGTCATGGATGCCACAGTAACTGCAATTAAAGTTTGAAAAAAAAAACCAAAACAAAACAGAAAGTGGTTGGGTAATTGCTCAGAAGAAAATGCAAATACAAGATTTAAACTCCCTGGTAGCATGCAAAAATAAGGGGAAGTCAAAATTAGGAAACACAAGTGTTGGTGAAAGATCAAACACAAGCCAAACTTCTTGTTTGAGCCTCAAGTATTTTACCACTCCCCATCATCATCATCCCTCACTGGTGTAGCTGTCTGTTCCTCAAGGAGCTCAAAGACCTCCTGGCAGCAGCAGCTCACACAAGAGCTCACCAGAGGGCACCACCTTCCTACCACTACATGGCTGTCTCCAAGGAGGTTGCTCTCAAATTTCACCCAAATCCTCCAAAAGTACAGCTTTCACTCAAACAGAGTGCTCCTGCCCTCTGGAAATAATAAGCCTGTGGCAAAGATGAGATCTTACCTGCAAAAAGATGAGATCTTACCTGCAAGCATGCACTGGAAGATCCTTTGTGTAATAGGTATCTTCTTCATCTTCTTCAAAATTCAGCTCTGCCAGAAGCTGGCTGGTTTTAGCCACGTTATCATCCACAGCTCCGTTCTGCAGAATGCCATCGGGTCCGTTAACCTGAGAGAGGAGCACAGAGCTTCCGTCACACAGCTCAACTAAGACTCAAAAACACAGAGCCAAGGACAGCACACTCCCTCCCCCCCAAAAGCAAACCTGAGGACTTCATTTAGAAAAACTTCAAAGGGAAAGAAAAACGCTGGTAAGAGCAGAAACACATACCAGTAATATGATCAATACTTGCTTCATTAGCTCCTATTTTACAGGATTATTTAAACTCCAACTGATAAGTTAACAAGAGATTGCTTTCCTGCAGATTACATTTCCATACAGTCTTAAACAACACACAAAATTCCATTTAAACAATTCCACCAATATCAAATGTGCTTTTTTCATCCTTCATTTCACTCCAGGGATCTTCCTGAAAACAGGACTATTTTTAGTTTTGCTGTTCTCTAGCCACCAAATCAAATGTTTCCCCCCCACTCGCCTGCCAAGATACCAGCAACACACCACCATGAGGCTCAAATAGAGAGCAGTCAATCAAGAAACCCGTTCTAATAAAAATATATATTGAAATAGTGCAAGAAGTAACAGAAAGAGAGAGTCTAACTCCCCAGGCAGTATTGCCTGTTCGAGATGTACTGACCGTAATATACACAGAATGGAACGTTCCTGTGAATTACACCAGGTGTGACAGTCATTATTGTGTTACTTTCTATTTGTTTTACCTACGATGTGATTTCCTTTAAAAATAAGGCCTAAATTACCCGAGGAAGAGCAGAAGTCCAGCAGAACTAGTAGAGCAGCTGGAGTGTGCTAACACAGCATGCAGACACACAGGTGTGCTCCCTTCCCTCCGAGGGGAGGACACGCTGCCAGAACCATGAAGTTCTGCAACACTCGGTGCTGCGTCAGCAGCTTTTACCCACCAAGTCTCACTGCTGTTAAATATAACTCCTTTTTGGCAACACCGAGTACAATACAGGAAGGAGCACGGAGAGGTGTGAATGTCACAAATCCAATTTGGGCCTGGCCAGAGCAGCCACTGCCCCTGAGGCCTCACAGGTGTCCTGGTTTCATGCCACGGTGCATCTCTCTGGCCCAACAGCCACAGGGAGCTTCGGCAGCTAATTAATAAAATGCTGATAAAAGCCCCCGAGACAGCTAGATCCTCACACCCCCCAAAACTGTTCAGTGTCACTTCTTTGACTCCTTCAGCCAAGAGCTCACTAAAACCTGGGAAGAGATAAGCATTAACCTTGAGTGGAAAAAGGTGGGGAAAGGCCCACCACAGTGACTGAAATAATTAGCACAGTATTAACTGAACACCTGAGTGCTGGGAGGTACTGAACACCTGAGTGCTGGGGAGACTCCCATCACAGCAGAAAGTCATCAGATGTATCAGAACCTCCCAGTGTTTCCAAAGGTATTGGGTTAGACGAGATTTACTTTTCAAGCTTCCAGCTATCTAATAAACAGGAGCATAAGAATCGCCTTCATCCATCAATACAGTATTTTAATAGCTTTCTGCACTTAGACATTTAATGTAATTTATCTGCTATCTGTAACTTAATTCTCTGACAAGGGATGAGAAAGCTGTCCACAGTGAGAACACTAAATCCTTATTAAAGGAAATCTGATGAAAACAGTTGCTGTAGCATTTTAAAGCTGTAAGTGATGCACAAATCAAAACAAGCCTGACTTCTCTGAAAGTCTCACTCCGATCCCAGGCCAGCGTGTTTCAGTACTGCACATTCACATTTAACAGCCAATTGCAAGAGTTACACTCAAAAATAAAACTGCAAGCCACTTCCACGTGTGCCCTCAGCAGAGGGGACCCGACTCAACGGCACAAGCTTTCTTTGTCATCAAATGAAACCTGGTGCATTTGCAAAACACAGTCTGTAATGGTCCTGCTTTTTATTGATGCCACCTCCAAGTACTGGCTTTTAATAGAAAGACCAGCCAAGAGGAACCAGTGGTGTAGAATCTGTAGAAAAAGAAAAAATAAAACCCCCAAACCCAGTGAAACTGCAGCATGCAACAACCATTAGCGTGATGAACCCGAATCCAGTCAGCACCTTGTGTAACAGCCTCTCCACAGATGTGTGGAGATAAATATCCATTTAAAATACAGTGCCATTTGACAAAACAAACCCCAACCGTAACTTTTTAACAGATCAGGAGGAATTCCAAAGCCTGAAGTTTTCTTGTATTTCTCAGAAGCATCAATACCAGGTGCATTTCTACCAGTCAGTTCCAGGGTGATAACACATGATTAGACACAGCAGTTGACAAGTTTAATCCTTTTTTTGGGTGCTCTTAAAGAAATTGGCTTGCTGAACAGTAACAAGATTGTAAAGTTGGTGTGGTTTGGATTTTTTATTTTGTTGCTTGGGGTTTGGTTTTCCTTTTATTTTAAGGCAGAAAACCAAGAAACAAGCTCTTTGTAGCTGTGCACCAGGTGACAGTGTTGGTGACACCGTAGAGAGCTCCTGCCCTGTTGGAGTGATGTCACCTCTTACTGGGACCATCCAGCAGCGGGTGCGAGGCCTTGGCAGGCACACAACGAGGAAGTGACTCAACTTATTGTTCCAACCCCTCCTGTGATGTTACCCTATGTGCATACTATTAACAAATCTGGCACCATCCACTGTTGTACAAGGGACAGGGCTGGGGATAGGGAGGGAGGGAGGGGGGATGCTTCTCTCTTTTAAAAGTGTTGAGTGAAACTTCTGGCACAGCGAGTTTAACAGCTACAGCAACCTCAACACCGGGGAACGTCCCTCCCGCACCCTGCTTGTGGCTTCTAGAGCAGTGGCCGAGATACAACGGTAAAGGTCCGGGGAACTGAGTTACAGAGAAGTAAACCAGATGATGCAATTTACAGAGCAGCTTCTTCTGACCATGTGGATGTGGCCCCAAATCAGCCATAACAGAGTATTTCCATCTCAACTTTTCCCAGGGCTGACGCACCCCCACCCACGGCAGCAGCTGATCCGCAGGTGAGCGCAGCCCCATCCGCTTCGTGCAATGCCACTACAAAGAGGTACATTTCAAGCTGCAACAAGAAAAGTAACTGCAGATCAGCAGGCATATTGCTAGCCCACTGCTAGCCCTGCACTGCTGTTACCGGGCTGCAGCCCAACCGAGCATGGCAATGCACCTCAACGCTGTAACCGCAGGGCACCCGGTCCCACTGTCCCCATTTGGGTGATTTTCCCCTCACGCTTTAGAAAACACACTTTCTGGTCTGGCATGGATAACCCAGCTATTTGTTGTTCCTAGATTCTTTATTTTAAAGCTGTGGACTATCAGTTTGTAACCTCTCATAGTGATCTGCCTTCTTCAAAGTAAGGGGAAATTCCTGAGAACGTTCACCCCCGCAACACCTCCAAGGAATAAGCTCTATTTCCAGATGGGGACCTGAGCAACAAGGGGCAAGTAATGTTGCTGAAACAAAACCTCTTTGTTACAACTGGAAAATTAAATCCAGCCCCCATCATCTAGACAAAAAAAAAAAGAGCCTAATAACTGACCCAGGCTCCTTCAACCACCCCAACAGCTTCACTAACCAACACATTAACACAGTGTGCCTTGTCCATCCGATCTCCTCCAGCCTGTGACAGCTCCCAGCGTCACAGTCCTTGGGGAAGAGTGGAAAAAACAAAACAAACTGGAACTTATCTTAAAAACTTTAGGGAAAAAAAAAATAATAATTGTTGTGTTAGATTCTAATTATACAGAAACATAGTTTTCTGTAGACAAAACAGTAGACTTTGCTTCTGCACTACTGGCCTCTCCTTATCTTTTGTCAATTGGACACTGATCAGTTGTAACAACATACTCTTATTAAACAGTTAGTTCAGTGGACACCGAGAAAGGAAGCTCTTCCAGTGGCTGAATCAATCACCTTTTCTTAAGAAATTAAGTGCTGTCTTAATTGATCTTTTTAAACACCGGGGCACTAAAAATATGAAGGGAGTAAAAGTATTCACCTCCAGTGTTTACCAACTCCAAATAAAAATGACTTAGTCAAGTAGCTGTAATTATAATCAGTGATATTTAATCCAGCAAAACTTATGTGATCAAATTTGGGGCCTTGCAGTTACTATTTCATACATGCCCCTGCCAGAAGACCTAACACGTTAAAATTATTTGTTGGAAGCAGCAAAATTTTCACCAGAATCTTTAAAAACCACATATTTTCTGATCTTATCACCCCTGAGACCATCGAGGCAGACAGGTCTAAGCAGATCCAGGGACCTGGGCTCTGCTGCACTTCAGCTCAGGAGGACACCACCTACTTCTGAGAGTTCTTCTTGTAACAGGACCATTCCCTCCCCCCACCCTTCCAAAACCACTGCATTTCTAGCACCAAAATGAGGATCAGGATAACCACAGGAGTCTGCAGAAACATCACAAACACATTTGGTTTCAAAACCCTAAAATACCAAACCCTTCCTTCTTGCCAGGAGGGTTGGTTATAGACATACCAGCACCTCTAAGTGCTCCCCAGATAGATTATTTTTCCTTTTTACTTCAAAGGCTTTTCAAACATGTTTAGACACAGAAAAAGAAAAAAAAAAAGACAAACTAATCCTCTCATCTAGTTTTTTAAGCTTATGAGGCTTTTTTTGGGGGGGTGGTTTTTCTTCTGTTCACATATCCTCTACTGTGAGCTCTGGAGCAATCACAACCCACTGAAGAGTTAAAAACTAAGATCTTACTAAAACTCCCTTTTTATGTACAGTCTGAGGTATTTACTATTACTGCTTAATAATTCTGATAGGTCAAGGCTGGGAGTGGATAGTCTACCAAACCCAAACTCAAAAGCTATAAGCAAACAGAACATAAAGGAACAGCCGGCGGGGTCAGGTCTCTAATTCTCTTGTAAACACAGGAACCTGGAGCAAGTCCCCGCGCAGCAGCTCCGCCCAGGGCTGAGCGCTTTCCGGCACAAGGGAGTCATTCAATTAGTCCTGGGATAAACCCGATAGGGCTGGGAGGGGCTAATGCCACCTTGGGTCCCGCACCGCACACCTGGAGGCTCTCGGTGCCAGGACATGCTGGCTCGTTTGGTTTCCCACTTCTCTTTCCGCCCCTCGATCACTTACAGCCCCCGACACTTCGTGTGTTGTAAGGAAAAGGAAAAAATATAAAAAATAAAGCAAGCCCTCTCAAAACTATGCTCGTCTCAGGGTTTAAGAACTTACCTGAAGCGTTTCAGCTCCTCTTTACACTCAGCCTTCAAAATGCAGACAGTTTGCAAACCTTTCATTGCTAATAAGGGGACTACAGGAGCATTTAACTAGATGTAATGAAGCTCAGAAGATTCCACCACCTTGAAATGGAGGAAAGTGTGACTTTTTTTTAAAATTAAAGAGTTCTTCAGGATTGTTTGGTTTTTTGATGGTTTATTTTTTTTTCCACTACAGACACAGCCAAGACCTACAAGTGACAGGCAGTGCCTTCACCTGCAACACCTCCTCACCTGCAAGTATATAACCTTAAGTCCCTCTTTTCTGTCACTTTTGCGACTTTTTAAATAAATACTATTTAATTATCAATTTTATACCAACCATCAACAGGCTACTTTTAAAAAAAAATTAAATAAACCACTTGTTTTCAAGCTATGAGGAACCAGACCCTTGAACTTAAAGTCTCAGGCCTCCTCAACCCTCACTCCCACACAAACCAGCCCGGCTACGGTGCAGCAGAAAAGGTGGCAATAAATTCAAACGAACAAACTAAAAGCATGTTTTTGTTCTTAATTCTAGAAAGAAAGCAACTAAAGCAGGTAACGCTGTATTTCCACAGTACTCCAGTCTCGATAACCAAGTGGTAAATGCAGACATTTCGATTTTAAAGAGGAAAGGAAACCGAAGCGAAAACCCAGCTGCGTTTCCGATTTCTTACTTCGACACGGGACCGAAAAAGGGTCCGCAACTGTCACGGCAGAGCCGCGCGCTCCGCCGGCTTCACCCCCCGGCGACCGGCGGCGAGTCCGATCCCCTGCCCCGCGTTTCCAGTGAAGAAGCGTTCGCCTGCCAGGCCCGGTCCCCTGCGCCGGCAGCAGGCGGCC
>VZTM01007998.1:182480-219263 GCA_013400555.1 Jacana jacana
GGAGGGGCGGGGACTGTCCGTGACTGACTGCTCCGCCAGCCAATAGGCCCTCGAGATGAGGAGAAGGGCGGGCTGTGGGGGCGGTGGAGGTCCCGCCGTGAGGGCGGCTGATGTCAGTGGCGGTGGCGGAGGGCTCTGAGGTGTTGGAGGGGAGCTATGGTAGTTATCGAGTCTTGTGGAGGCGATGGCGGGTACCGGTGGGTTTTGGGGATGCGGTGGTGGATGGGGCCTGTGAAGGCTGTGGCCTCTGAGGCGGTGGATGGATGGGCCCCCTGGTGGGAGACCTGTGGTGGTACCTGGTTCCTGTGAGGAAAGATGAGGTGGCGGTTGCCCCAGTGGAGGCATCATGAGGCCCTTTATTCCTTTTTGCCTACCACGGGCCTGGAACTGCTTCTATGGCCTGCTTGCCATGTCTGTAATGAGTGGTTAGGGTCTGGGCGAAGAGAGATATAGCCTGGGTAAGGGAGTTTATGCAGGGGATTTAACTGTTTTGAGACAGGCATGGTCATTAAGAAGGTTCTGGTATTCTGGCACGCCATGGTGCTGCTGGCTGAGGGGCTGAAGCTGGAGGGCAGCAAGGAGGGCCCCTCCCCGGCCACGCGTCCCCTCCGCTGCCCCCCATCACACCAGACAACAGTAAGGCTCGGGTGTGAAAAGCCTGTTGTTCGCTCTGATACGATTTGACCAGGGATCAAACCCACATCGGGTTGTGGCCGTTGGGCTTCTGGCTGCTGTGTTTAAAAATGGGCGACTGGGATTAGTCTTTGTACCACCCAGGCACGGCTTGTGAAGAGGGTGCATTTGAATGGCATTACATTATTGCCTAGTTGTAGCTCTCTCTGCCTGCTGGAAGCCCTGCGGACTGCTTTGGGGCAGGTATGCAGGCTACGCTGCAAAGCTCCTAGACAGTATTTTTGTGTGTGTTTAGGCCGTATTTTGTGAAAGGTTTCTCTTTTAAATCTGGGCTAAAGCAGAGAGATGGGTCTGACTCATTGGTCCTTGCTGATGTGCATCCACTATGAAATTTAAAAAGCTAACACTTCGGGAAGCTGCAGCACGTTCTCTGAAAATATTGCGACTTTACCGTGTTTTTTGCGTGGTTAGAAGCTAGAATTCATGGGGGACACAGCCATAAGAAGCTGTGTAGGAGAACAAATGTGGGTGCACTTGATTTTTAAAAAACAGATTCTTCCTGCTGGATTCCACGAGCTACGAGTTTTAAGGTGATTATCTTGAAGAAGGGATAATAAAGGTTCCTGATGGCTATAAGTGTAAAATTTACCTGTGATGCGTGCAGGAGTTTAGGTGCTGGTAGAAATAGCACAGTCCTGCCTCAAAATAGTCGGCTTTGCCAGAGGACGTTCCTTGAAACTCATTTCAATTCCAAGACGTGCTAGCACCGGGATCTGACAACACCCTCCGCTCAGGACTGCACAAAGAGGGCTGAGAACAAGCTGTCGGGAAAAGGAGTGAACTGATTGGTCTCGGCAAACTCCAAGCCATGGAGATAGTGCTGGAAAGTGTCATCGTGACGTGGGGGGTTCGGAGCCAATCCAGCTGAGGGCGAGGAACCTTTGCACAACTGCTGCTTCAAATGACAGGGATGGGTGAAAAAAAAGAAACAACCCAACGACCCAGCCGCTGAAACTGTGTGTTTGGGGATAAAACAATTCAGGTTAGGGGGGAAAGGAGTATGAAGCAGAGATCAGAGGTTCCTGGCAAAGAATGCTGACGGAGCGTTCGCGCGTTACGCGTCCGATGGTGGTGGCTACACCACAGGTGCTGTGGTTAGTAAGGCATTAACATATGGGAGAGTAAGTGCTGCATCTTTGATGACTTCACGTTCTTCTCTGCTCTGTCACTTCACATCTCTCTTCCTGCTTTTTTGTTTGATGTTACGGTCACTCCTTGTGTTTTCAAATTGCTTGTGTCGTAAGCTCTCTGGTTTTCTTCTTGCTCGCCTCGTCCCTAAAACGAATTTTCATAAGAAAATTGGTTACAATTTTACCTAGTTTACCCAGTACTAGTAGATGGAAGAGCAAAGAATACCCGGTGTTGGAGGTTTTTTGGTAAAAAAACCCTATTCCTCTACATACAGTCAAAACTTCAATAAAATAAGGGGGGGTTTATATATTAAAATAATGCACTCAAATGCAGGAACAAACCACAAATTTTGGAAGGCTGTGAGTTAGCTATTCCGTTGCAGATGTTCCAGTTCTTCTCGGTTACCACAAGAGGGACACAGAAGGAAAGCTAATGCAGGGCTGGGGAAAAAAATAAATCAAAAGAACAGCTTGATGCAGGTTCATAGCAACATACATTTTCCTTTTGTTTAGGAGGACCTTCTGGGATCAGAACATTCCTATAGCTCCCTTCATCCCAAATCAGCTTCGAAAAGCTTTATAGACCTTAGGAAATGGGATAATAAGCATGAAGAGCTAAAATGGATCTTTTCCCAGAACTTCATAATCTTTCCTCAGCTTTTTCCCATTGGAATGTCTCTAGTAGTGTCAGGACTGGGAGAGGTTGGGCTGGCTGTATTTTTGTTCCATTTCTACCTGTTGGACCAAGAAATATTGCAGCATTTAGTAGGCATGCAGAGAAGAAGGTTAGGGAGCTATTTTTGTTTATTTCTGTTTAATTTTCCCAAATGAATGGCTGATGATACAAGTGTCGTAAGATCAGAGCTGATATAAATGCCTTCATGAAACAAAAGGACCATAAAACCCCCTTAAGTAAATATTGAAGGGTTTATTGGGCTCTCGTGGCATTAAAAAGCACAGACTTAGTATGCACTGGATTGAAGGCAACGTTGTGTGTGTGTGTGTAAGGTCCTGCAGTTCAGGAATCCTGGGTGGCAGGAAAGCTTTCCTTCCAGCAGTGGTGAGGCAGAGGCATCACCAGTTGAGCACGTTGCTTTATGGGACCTGGGCAATAACAGTGGGAGAAAAAGCTGTTCTGGGTAAGATGGGAGGAAAAAAACAACAAAAAAAAAGACATTTCTTTTTCTTTCTTTCTTTCTTTTTTTTTTTTTTAAATTTGTAACTTTATGGACTTCAGTCCTAATGCTTACCTTTATGTGACAGGTATTTTAACGTCACATTGAAGGATTGCTGTCAAGTGCTACTGGATTGAACGGTCATTTTTAAAAAGCCCTTTAATGCTCAGAATGTTTCCACAAGCTAAAAGCAGATCAGAAAAGTATTATTGTGGAAATGTAAGGATTTCTCTAAGGTGCCAGAAATCTAAGTGCAACAGTAAATGCAGCCCAGCTTTGATTTCAGGAGTGCAAGTAATGTAGAGTAGAAAATTCACAGGAAAGGGCAAGCTCATTATCAGGGGAATTTCAGTGCTTTTATCCTTTAGCAAGTTGTGTGATATTTCTGTTTCGACTGATTTACCTGCAGGTTCAATTGTGGCTATAAAAAGTATTCCTGAAGCAAGTCATGGGCAGATAACTTAAAACGATGATGGAAAAGGAGGAGAAGATCCTGACATTTCTTCAGTGATCTCGCATGAAGAAGGTACTCAGATATTAAGGTGATGAGTGACATAAAAAGATAATAGCAGTGTATGAAAGCCAGTAAATGAAACTAGCTATAAACTCTGTGTTATAAGCCAGTTTTCTTTCACTGTCTGAGCTAAATGGATACTAGAAAGCTGTGAAAAGGTAACTTAATGTTAAAATACTAATTAAAAAGGCTTTACCTCAGTCTAAAGTTTGAAATCCTTTCCTGGAAAAATGTATTAAAATCCTTTGTAACTCCCACTCCTTGAGAGGAGCTCAAGTGTGTGTTCATTCTAAACAATGCCACGTTAGCACATGAATCTGAGCTCAAGGAATGAATGTTGGGGGAAAAAGCCTGTTTATGAACGCTGCTTTCTGCAGGTTTTTGGTACTATGTGAAGTGTTCTGCTTCTCTTGAACCGACCACAGAAGTTAAAGATTGCTAGTAAAAAGGCATAAAATCCGAGGGAAAAAAAGCTGGGATTGATGGATACATTCGAGGAGATATTTGAGAGGATCTGTTACCTATTAAATCTGGCTTTGGTAGGAGTTCTGGAAGGAGCAGACTTGTTAAAAATACTCAGTTTCTAAAGGGGCATGGACATTTCTTTAAATGGGACTTTTTCAAAGCAGATGTTGTTATATCTGAGCTTAAAAACAAATTTTACTGCTCTTGATTGACTACAAAGAGTGTCCATGTTTCTTTGTTTTCATTTCTGGCAGTTGTCCTGGGCAGATGGAGGAGCCGTGAGGTTATTTCGGTGTAATGTGAAATCCAGTGCTTCACAAAGGGGTTGGATGTGTGTTTGAATCCTGCAGACTGGTGTTCCTCCCTCTCTTTTAGGGGGGGAAATAGAAGTGGTGAATTTTCAGGTTATCCCTGATGTCTCCTTTAAGTTTATGAACACTTTTGAGCTCTAGCAACACGACTTCTAATGTGGTAACAGCTTGCTTTCTTCTCAAAGCATTACTGCTTTACAGACAAGGGTTTAATTCTGGGGGAAGGTAACATGCACAGGGTTAAATATGAGGTTGTTTTTGTAAAGAGTATTGTAAGAGAACAAATCATTTGCAAAACAGTATTTTTTTAGTCCCACCCTGTCTTTTTCCTTTGCTTTCTGTTTAAGTGAGTAACATACTTGCATTCTCTACATATAAAGTAAATCCTTCCAAGTAAATCCTTCCTGCTGGGAGAGAAGTCTGTTAATTTGGCACTTGTCTCAAAATGAAATAATGTAAGCAATCCAGTAATTAGGTGTGTTGCCCTTTGGGTTTTGCCGGGGGGGGGTGTATCTAAACACACGTGTAGGAATGTGTCTTTAGCCACATTATGCGGTTACATGACTTACATGAGCGGTTCAGATTTCTGTTGGACTAAACACCTGCATCCAAGATGGTCCTTCTCCTGAAATATGAACCATTTAATTTTTGGGGCTCCAGCTCTCAAGAATAATCCTCCTTTTTTTTGTTTTTTTTTTCCTTTTCCATGAACATCTCAGTTTCTTTTGTTCCTTTTGATGTGAAACACGGAGTTCACCAGCTAGGCCTTATCTTGTGGCTGCAAATATGAAAGGTTGAGAAAACTGAGTGTAAGAGCTTCCATGCTGCAGTAGCAGCTATAGGTCAGGCTGGGAATATTAACAGTTGCTTTTCCTTTATTTCTTGCTGAAATAAAACCCCAGATCTAGAATTGAGGGAAACCTAATGTTTTAGGTGTTGCAGTTGTTTTGCCATCATGGAAGCCCTTCCTTTAGAAAGCCTCTATTTCTGATGTCTGGGGGTAAGTGCAGGGCAAGAAGAGGTTGGGTGCCTGAACCAGACTGGTTTCGGGATGGAGAAGCTTACTTGAAGGGGAAAGAATGTTTTCTTTGCAGAATGCTGTGGATTTGAGGAGGAACCTGGCCAGTACTGAACACAGGTCATGAATGGTTACAGTGCAGCTTTGTAATGCCTTCCCAGAAGTCATGAGTTCCTTGGAAATGTACCCAGGCCACTGGTGCAATTCCATCAAAGAGTGCATGAAAAGATCAAGGGGAGAGTGGGGTCCCAGATTTTAACAGTACCCTGAGATTGAACAGTTGATTATACTACCTGCTTCCCAAGCACAGTGGGCTTAAAATACAGTGGATTTGCCCCTGCTTGCCTGAAGCAAGATTTCTTGCTATCAGATTGATGCTGAGGAGCATTTCATGTAGCTCCTTTGCTAAAGGCTATTGGTTTTCCCGTTCTCAGTATGGTTTCGCAGACTGTTCCTAAACTGCTGTGTCAGGGCAGAGGTGGAGAGACCCTCTCACCCCAGTTTGGTGGGGCTGGTTGCTGAATCTTCCTCAGACGGGATGATTTAAGACCCACTGAACTGCCTTGGGAGCTGCAGCACCCTGATGGCAACACCTCGGGACCTTCTCTGGACCTGACCTACCAGGCTTTCAACAGCTCTTCCAAATTGACTGCCCAGCCAGCCTTTGCTTTGCACTTTTCCATGTGCTGTGTGAGGAGGCAGAGTTCCCACCATGGAAGGCGGCCAGTGTGACAGCGAGTAAATCAATGGAAAGGTGCTGGAAGAGCTACGAAAAGGCAGAGAGATAAGGAGTCCTTCCATGCCATTCCCTCCAGTGTCACGCAGACCAGCTGTTATCCAGTGGTGCTGTCTGAGATTCGTGTTGCAGAAGCTGCTGCAGGAGCTATAATAGAAGTGGAGTCTACTTGAATTCCTGGACCCTGAGCAAGGCCCATGGCAAAGCTACGAACCCATCACAGAGTCTGGAAACTCTGAACTGGGGCTGTTTTTACTGAAAAGGTAATTACCGGGCTTGATTTATGATCAAATAGAAGTTTTCAAGCAGCTTCTTAGTTCTGGTCCAAAAATCCATGAGCCTTATGTCATGTGGAGGAAACCCAGAACACAGAATTTTTTTTTTTTTCTATGTAGTTGTTAGCAAATGTTATTAAGAGAATGAAATGTTGTTGAACTCCATCCTACAGTCTTTTATTTCAGCTTTACTATGAAGACAGGGCAAAGGTGCTTTGGGAAGCTTTCTGGCAAGTGAAAAGCGTTCCAATCTCAGACAAGATACTAACTTATTAGGCCACCTTCCTGGCAGGAGGCTGGTTTATGACTTTGCTGGAAGAGGTGATGGCACAAAGGATATGAAGAAGGTCTGGAGAGCAATAATTCTAAAGAGCGCTTTAGTAATGATGTCATTTAAACAAAAAAGTAATGTTAAACATTGGGCAACGGACGCCTTTGGATCAAAAACAACGCAGGGCCACTGGCCAAAACGCAGAGGTCCTTCAGCAGGAGAAGTTCCACAGTGTAATAATGGGCTTGTGGAAAGTCCAAAGGATGCAAGGTCATGATAGAAAAGCCATATTAGAATAATCCTGAGGAGTGGCAGGATAAATAACCCAGTATTTTCTGGGAGCGTGAGGGCCTGGAGATGGAGGGGAGGGAGGTGATGTTGCTCTAGTCAAATAGTGTATTCACTTGTGATCAGTCCACGGCTCTTGAAGTCAGAAGCCTGGTCCTGGGTCAGCTGGAGCCCTGGAACAGCCCGAATGGTGGTGGGCTGTTCTCTTGGGGCTCAAAACAAACCCAGTTGTAACCTGCATTTGTATCCTTTACTGGGGAAGCAGAAAGGCTGGGACAAAACAAGGGATAGTATTTCTGTGGGCTTGACTTGGTGAACATTAGGAAACATCAAAAATATTATTTAAAAACTGGTTTTATATTTTTTTTTCTTTATAGGATGACCCATTACGGTGCTGGAAGTGGTCTGAATTGGCAGATGACTCAGGCTGGAGTACAGAGATTAGCCCTTTACTGGTAAGTACATCTCATTTTAATCAAATTCCCAGTGAATCCACCTACGAATAGCTGAAGGCCTGGTCAGCTTTGTAGGAGGCATGTGCCTAGCTCATTTTTTTGCCTTTTTATACCATTTGTCCCATGTTCCGCTAGAGGCCACCACGAACCTGATCTGAAAAAAAAAAAAAGGGAATAAAATAAAGAAAGGGAGGGGGCACCTGCAGTACTGAAGAGGAAAAGCTCCTGTTTTATAGGGAGATTTAGAAGTGGAACTTGGATGTCCCTAGAAACTTCTCTTCCCGCTGCATTAGGAGTAACTCCCAGCTGTGACTTAAAGCCAGCAAATGATCTCAGGCTGTGAGATCAGATTCTGCTGAGTATAGAGGGTTAGGCATGTTCATTACTCTTCCCAGAAGATCTCCTATCCGAGCCATGCGTTGATATTTGATTTCCTTGGGAAATATTGGCCTTCACAGTAGCCTTTACTGCATTTGTGTATAGAGAGTCAAAGTTTCGACGCTGTTCTCCTGCCTTGCCAGTAGAAAGTTGCTTCTGTCATTGCTATTTATTCACCTGAGGCGTGGGGTTCCTGGAATTGTGTGTGCTTTCCTGGAAGAAGTGGTGAAGGGTGTAATGGCTTGTGCAGAAAGCATTCAAAGGCTGAAAAGATGTCAAGGAGAGACAAGGCAGCTGGAGTGTAGGGAGAGCTCTGGGATTCCACTCTCATGATAGGTATTTCTCTGGCCGTCATTGTCTCAGGAACTTGATGTCACTTACACCCAAAGTGTTTTGGCTTGAATAAAGGTTAATGGAAGAAACTGCCTGCTCTGCTGGCCAAAAGCAATTGGCCTTTGTTGAGGGAAGCATTGCACAAATACAGAGGATCAAACTTCTACTTTGCATGTGGAATTAAAATTAGAGTAATTCTGCAGCCCTCACAGTCAGGCTGGATGAGTCCTTGCAGTCTTTGGATGGAAGAGCAGCTTAGGTGAAGCAAGGACTTACTCTGAATCTTTACACTGACTGTGCTTCTGAAAAATATTGGGAAAAAAAAATAGATTGGGTTTGCTTTTGTGGCTGTTTTTCAGCTCTGGGTGGGGTTAGGAGAAGGAATTGCCAGAAATCTCCAGAGCCAGTTCATTCCTGTGAGATTTCTGGTCTGATATTTTCTTGAAAACTCAAGAGGTTTGGATTAGTCTCCAGGCTCCATCTCTCTGGAGCGCGTCCCGCCCCTTGCGAGCCCTGTGTACACACCGTTTTTCCATTTCTCTGGGGGTTGAAGAGAGCCCCAGGCCATAGTCTGGATGATGTTGAATTTTCCTCTGACTTTATAAATGATGCACAAAGAAGCACGATTTTCAGATCAAGCCAGCAATCTGTAGTGTCTCAAAGCTCATGAAAATAAAATGTGCATGTGAAAAGAGATGTCTGATGGGATGACCTGACAGTGCCTGCGCCAGGAAACGCAGGCAGTTGGTAGCCAGTGGCTTCTTTGGTTCCACAATCTGTGACGTTGGCGAAACAAGCAGTTTCGCAAATGCAACTGCTCCCTTCGGGGCTGACAGGCCTCTAGAATCGATTCCTTGGGCTTGCACCCCTTAAGAGCTTCCCGTAGCCTGGACCAGGTGGCAACAGACGTTCTCTTCAGCTTCCTGAAAGCCGCAACTGGAAGGACGTTTCTGGGTCGTACGGGTGCGCTTTCAGGGGAGATGCTCCTGCGTGAGAAGAGCCAAGTATTTACTGTTGTTATCTAACCCAAGGGGAGGAGGGCTCAGCTGCTGGGCTCTCTGCTGCTATTTCTGTTTGCAAATTCACCTTCATATTGTGTGAGATCGCTCTTTTGAGGGAGACAAAGTGCTCCTGCTTCTGAGGAGGATACCTGTCCTTCCCCACCCCCAGAGCGTGGGCCCTGTGAACATCTTTGTCTGTTCATTCCTGTGACAGCCCTAATTACGGTTGACAGCAAGCCGGTGGAGTGCCTCTGGCAAACACTGGAAGGGGGACAGCAGTGGGGAGAGGATACTGCCTTGAGATACAATGGGCTCTGTCTGCAAGATACCAGGTTTGTCATCCTCTGCTCATCCTTGAGGAGCTGGCATCCTTTTGTGGTCAAGATTTTGGGAACAATTAATGAAAGCATAAAAGATGGTTTCCAGGAAGAGGGTTCATTCTTGTTTGCTCGAAGGAAAATTAATCAGTTGGGGCAGGGTATAAGCAAAAAAGATGGAGACTGTGCTCTCTGCTGTACCACCACCACAGGAGGGAGAATAGATTTTGTGGAATGCTAAGGCTCTGCTTCAATAATAAACCCATTTTCTTGTTTCGTATTCAGGATTCTCATTTCACGTGGGGATAATGAGACCACTTTAGAGAACAGCCTTGACAATCTGCTGGCATTTCCTATATCCCTCCATTCTCTGTGCCCTCCACGAATCTCCTCCTCATCCTAATTCCACTGCAATCAAAGAAAGCATCTCCACTTGAAGAATTTTCATTGTTATTCATAAAGGCTTTTCCACTTATTTCCCTTGTGTAAGAAACAGTCATATTTCCTCATGAGAGCATTAAACTTTTAATGCTAAAACTGAACTTAAGCGTGCATCCTCGTCCTGAGACCAGACAGAGAGTATTGCATTTAGGGATTGACTTTCTTGCCCCCCTTTTCTGTCCCATCCAGTATTTTTGAAGAGCTGGGTTTGGAGAAAGCCACGGCCAGGCTTCTGACCTCACACTTTCAGCATCCCCATAGCCAGGGAAGACAGGGCAGGGGGATTAATGTGGTGTGATCTGTCTTCTCTTCCTCTTCATACAGAGGAAGTTAACTCTAACTTTCATGGGTGAGAAGGTTTATGTCTCCTGCAAACAGCTGACTGCAGAGTACATTTTTACAGAGTACCTCAACAGTCGTCTTTTGATCACTGGTGTCCTGAAAAGACCTGATGGCTTGGTGCTGGTTTTGCTTATTTCCAGCTGTTAAATCACCCTAGATATCTTCCTTCTGGTTTTTGGTTTGGTTTCTTGTCTTTTCTTTTTTAAGTGTAAGCAGTAGAATTAATGGCTATGGAGAGGTTACGTGAAGGAGAGCAAATGGGAAGGGGAAAAAAAAGGCCCCGGTTGCAATCGGGAAGAGAGGAAATGTCGAGAGAACTGTCATTAATCTCGAATCCACACTTATTAAAAAGTTACAGCTTTTTGCTGCGTGTATCCAGGAGACCTGTCCAGGTTTGCTCAATATAACTTTTGGCCTGGAAAATTCCTTGGTGTTCCCTTGAGATGTCCACAGAAAGGACAGCTTTGTGGTCTGCCCGAACACAGTCATTAGAACGACTCGTCCAGCTCGCCGGGGAAGGCGGCTTTACCCCTTCACGCTGCTGGGGCAGAATAAACTGCAAAGGTCAGATTTTCTCTGTGGGTCTTTGGGATGTGCCCGTAGAAAGCGCAGTTGTGTCTCCTGCGAACGGAAGCTGACCGCTCCTTGGCTCTCTCTGTAAAAGGCAAGGTTTTCTCTGCAGTCCCAAGCCAAATAGTTCCTCTTTTTTTCCCCGCTGTTCTGCGCTCTGTTAGGCTTTTGGCTGGTCTCTCTGTCCCAAAGGTGTCGATGTTCTGGTGGTATTAGGTATGAATAGATTGTCGAGTTCCTTGGGATCTTCCTTGCTGAAAGGCATGATGGAAAGTTGATCTTTTTTTTTTTGAAGCTGAGCATCAAAAGGCTAATGGCATGTGCCAACTTGTGGGCAGAAGGCAGTAATTTGAGGACAGCAAATCCTCCTCTATGTAATCCTTGTCTGTATGATACAGAAATAGTGTGATTTGTACACAATATGTGCATTTATGTATAGCTACCGAACTAATCATGTGCAGACAGCTCCGTGGATGTATCAGAGTAGATTTCCAGGGTCCCTCAGGTTCAGGATTCTGCTGATGAGGGGGTCCATGCCAGATGTTTCTTTTGAGTTAATAAGTCTTGGTACACGATCAAACCCAAGTCAGTGCTCCCTAAGAGAGGCCCCGAGACTGTGAAAAAGTGTACGTGCCGTCTGCCCACCTACGTGTGTGATCTCAGAGCACTGAGCACTTCCAGTCCCTTCTGTAATGAGACAATTCCTGTTTACACACTCGCTGAAGACCCCTGGATTACACAAGGAGAAGCTTTGACCACGGAGATGAATTTTAGACATCATTTAGGGGAACAGAAAAGCCAGTCCTCTTAGAAGAGCTTTTGTTTTTCCAGCTTTGCCATCCTTCAGAGTTTTGAGGAGTGACTTAGTACATACTGAGCAATGAGCAAAAGCAATAAGCAGAACTGTGTTATTGTCATTATGTCTCTGGGAGGTGTCTTTTAGTAGCAAAAACCAAAAAAAAGGAGACCACGGCCAAAGCCGTTTTAGTGAAAAAACCCACATACTCTGAGCATTAATGATACTCCCAACAATAATTCCCAGTAAGACATGATGGCTTAACCATTGCATCAGTTTGCATCTCTCTTGGTCAAAACAGCCTTCAGTCTTCTCCTTTTTTTCCAGTACAATTCAGTTAATTATTCCCAGTTCCCCAAAGAGTCTCAGCTCCCGCTGGCTCCTGGAGCAATAGTAGCTCATTGTTGCAAATGAGCTTAATCCAGTGTTAGAAGTCTTCATTGTCCCTAATAGAAAATGGCATGAATAGTAAAGGAAAAAATGTGAGATGTTTCCTGTAAGGTTTTAACAACTCTCTGGGGTGTGTGATTGCAACATGTGCTGGGGAATAGCTTTGAGCAGGGTGGCGGTGGGGAGCGGGAGCTCTGGCAGCATTTTACACCCCCATCTGCAAGGCTCGTTACAGCGAGCTGCTGGGGAGGAAGGGAAAGATGGGAGACAGCTCTTCTTCACCTGCACATGCCATGGCTTTCCAGCCCCTTGGGCTTCTGCTCTGTTGTCCTTTCCCTTTGGAGGCTTAAATGAGAGGTAAAGCCAAACTGAACGAGGGCCGGTGTGAAATCTGTGGGGCCCTTGATTGGCCTCCTGCCCTCGACTTTATAAAAAGCATTTCAGTTCCAGGTGTCTTAGTTGTGTTCTGTTGACACAACGTCTCAGGCATTTTGGAAGAGGTGGGCTTATCAGTGTGGGACCTGGGAGTGCAGAACATCTGACAGTGCTGTGGCCTTTCTAGAGACAACAAATTAGATCATCAAAACTCAGCATTTACTGGGAAGTTCTGGACCACATTTTAAATGGAGGACAACGCTCAGGGTGATCTTTTAGCCCTGTCTTTGGATAGACCTTGGACCCATATTGAGGCTTTGTCACCAGTCCTGTCACTGGCCTCATCTCCAGATGTTCCTGAGTAGACTCCCTGGATGGAGCTACTGGGAAGCAAGTAATCCAGTAACTGAGACCACTTGAACAGTCCAGGTGAGCCCCATTTGTGTTTCCTGCTGCTTTCTGAGTATTGGAAGTTCAGTATCACATCTGTGCTGAAACTGAACTCTGGTGTTCTCACTGCCTTGCTGGACACTTTTTATTTGGGCTACAGTTGTTTGATATCTTCTTCTCTTGTAAAAGTACAGCTTTTCTTGCTGACATTCCCCAGAGTTCCTGCGTCATCCCATGTCATTGTCTCGGCCAACGTGGGCAGAGTACGTATCTTCCAGGAAGAGGAGCCGCTCACAGCAGGGGTAAGGCTGCCCAGAGAACATGTAGTGTGTCACTTATTTGAGATAAACTTTTTTCGGGTTTTTTGAGTACCTTTCCCTGCCAATGATTGTGAATGAAGATTCTCCTTCAGAGAAGAAGGACGGTTTAGTTATTAGAGCGCTGGCATGAGCTCCCAGGTTCAATTTACTTGCATGACGTGACCTCGCACAGGCTGCTCAGCCTCTGAGTGATTCCCTTCCACGTCTGTGGAGCAGGAGTCTTTATAGTCCTTAATGTGGCCATTAGAAGTCAGGCCATTTGGCTCTCTCATGGTTGCTACCAGTTGCTTACCTTGTTGGGAGTCTCATCGGGGAGGTTAAGACGCACAAAAACCTTGTGGGACCAGAGCTGCTTCTGGCTCTTACTGGTACATTCCTAGGTCAGGCCCAGAGGTGCAGGGAATGTGTCCTGATGACACAGTGAGATGCTTTCAGATTAGCACCTTTCTTTTGTCCCTACCTCAGCATTCATGGAATTAAATAAGAAAAAAAAAAAAAAGAGAGAGAGAAAAAGGAGGTGATAAAGGCAGTAATTTCTTCCTCTGTGTCTGATGGCTTACAGATGTCTCCTGCTTATTAACTCTACATGTGTTGTGTTGGCTGTTCAACAGCCAAAATGTTGGAAAACCCCTGCTCAGGTCATGCTGCCTCTAGTTACTATTTTTGGTTGGGGGTTAGGAGCTGAGGATACAACAAAGAGTTTGAATGTGTTCGGGGCTCATCAGTCTCTTTCTGTGGGACTCCTCCCGCAGACACTGGAAAGCATCTCTGCACCTTTGCTCAGACACTGCTTTGCAGCTGCTTTTATACACTTTAACGTTTACGGTGTTTGTGTTTCGTCGCGTTCAAAACTCTTAGGAAAATGGTCGGGGTAAAAACGGATGTTTCTGTGAAAGCCAGGCTTTCACGGGCAGAAACTATAGAAGTCATCAAATTTCTAGTCTTGGAGGAACACGTGGGGAAGTGGACCCTTCTGGAACTCTTACCTCAAGGAAGGCCCCATTTTTGAGGGGTTAAAGCAGTAGCTTTCTCCCAGGAGATGTCCCTGTCACAACGTGCCAATTCCTGTGAGGCTGCAGCCCAGCTTGGTGTCACCCTGTCTATTGTCACAGCCAGTTGTGGCTCTTCTGGGTTGCTTTTCAGCACCTGTAAATGGCTTTCCTGGCACGAGCCAAATTCCACTGGTGGGGGAGCAGACAGCAGGAAGAACGAACGGTGAGGGACGCTTAGTGCACGGAGGAGCCATGTCCATGGACAATAGCTTTTTGCAGGCTTGATTCTCTGTCATCGCAGTTTGCCATTGATTAAATGAAAGAGACATTAAATGTTCTTCTAAAAGCTCCTCAGTGACCTACGGTGCCTCGCTTTCCTGAGGAGTTCAGAGTCAGAGACAGAACCCAGACTGCAGCAAGCTGGGAGTCTTCAATCACATAACAAACCACAGCCTTTAATCACCTTCCAATGAATGAGGCGTACGGGGAGGAGATGGGGATGCTCTTACCTACTGACTGGTGGATTTTGGCTATAATCTTTGCATCACTTCAGGTCTTTATGTCAAATAACGACTCTTGTCTTCCCTGAAGCATTGCTGCTATTCTTTACATTAGTCAGGTAACACCTGAATTTGTTACCCAGCACTGAAATAGCTCCAAGTACAGGTCATTTACGAATCCTGTTTGTTGAGACTGTGTTTTAGCAACAGATGAAATAAGTATTTGTACATAATCAAGCTGTAAAACCCTGTTTTGCAAACTTCTGAGAGCAGGGTTTTGTTTTGTCTGGAAGCAGGTAGTAGAAAGGGAGGACAAGGCTGAAGATTCTCTTGGGCACCAACCTTCAGTGTCCTGCCCTCTTCCTCTCCCCAGCGTGTATCTTTCTTTAGAGCTTGCAAATTCTGGACAACAGCCTTCAAAATAAGTACAAACTGGGGGCGGGGGGGGGAAAGATGATGTGAAATTCTGATGTATTGGGGTTCTTACCCATCTATTTATGAGTGAAAGAGAAATGAGTGTGGCATAAATGTGTGGGGTTGGTTGGACTTCAGCAGTAACGTAGCAGCTCCCCACAATCTTCTGAGTCACGGGTAGTTTATGTTTTGTGACAATTAAGGTGAATCCTGACTGATGAGGATTTAGTTGGGACTTCAAGGCCTTTGTTTCTCTTAGAACTAAGTGTTGACAGACTGCAATAAGGACCATCACCTTTTGTCTCCACCTTTCTGTATTGTCTGTATAAAACTTGGAAGCTGCAGAGACGAGCAGGCTCTTCTATGGAAGTGTAGAATCCAAGTGCAGGTTTCGAGGAAGGGACTAATCTGCTCTTCCAGTCCAGGGCGAGTAAGAGAAGAAGCGGTGGGCTTAAAGAGCATCCCTCAGAAACATTGTCTGACAGCAGGAATGTAAGGCACTGGGAGGCTGCCCGGGGTGGCCGTGGCATCTCCATCGCTGGGAAGCCTTGAAGAGCAGGGTAGAAAAGTCTCTGTGAAGAGTGTCAGTGCTCTGATTGATCCTGCATTGGGAGGAGGCGGAGGAGAAGTTGTTTGAAATCCTTACTGATCATCTTTTATATAATTTGCTTTCTTGTGACCTTAAAGATATAAGGAAGATTGTAAGAGACTTAGCATACCACTTCAGAGGGTGTAGGTGTTTTTCACTTATTTTTAGAACTTGACCTTACAAGACTGAAAAATAACTTTTTCCTTCTGACTTTTGTCCTTCGCTTGGCAAAGATCGGTTGAAAACACAGAGATGGAAAATATTTAAACTTTAAACTAGTATGAGCTTTTCTTTTTGTTGTTTGTTTGTGTGCTGGCCTCGTTTGTGATGTCAGCTCCGGGCAGGGAAGGAGGTGTAACGAACCTGGCACTGCAGAGAGGGCAAAGCCACTTTGACTCTGAAGCCCAAATAAACACTTTTCTTTTTAAATCAGTAATGCTTAAAAAATTATATTGATGAATCTGGAAGATGTTTCCCCATCGGATACTAACAGTTCAGGATTATCAGCTGCTTCTGAATTTGTCCTTTTTAAACAGACTCAGGCACCCAGAAATAACCGAGTCATGACCAGGTACTTTCTGATCTGCTACTGGGTGTTTAAGCTGTGTTGGAGCAGTGATTTACAGGGATTTCTAGCCCTCAGGTCTGAATATAGAAAGGTGTAAAATGAGTCCAAGGCAAATAAAGGTAGGAATGACCTCACCCTGTGGAGACACCGTGTCTTGCTCAACTCAAGAAAGCTCTGTATGAAGTAGCTGCTTTTTAATTTGTGCAGTTAATTTGCTAGGCAATATGGAGAAACGATCCCAGAAACGCAGACTGGCTCTGGGTTTCTGGGAGAATGTAAAGATGTATTGATCTCTGCCTTAATGAGCAGAAGACTTACTTGTTCAAATGTTGAGAGTTGGTGTCAGGCAGGTTTAATATGCTTTGGTTGGTTTCATTCAGAATAAGTGAGCAATAATAAGCACTGCTCTGTCACCGTGCTGGCCTGCAGTACCTGCTGCTGAGGGAAATCCTGCTTCTTATCAGTGAACACTTACTGCATTTGAGGACTTGCATCTTCTTAGCACATACTCACCCTTTTCCTCTTGTGCTGTAACACATCAGCCAACGTAAGGAGGTTTAGAGGTAAGATGTGCTCCACAGGAGGATCCTCTCCAGCCCTTGCTCATTAGCTCATTTGTAGTGACTCTGCTGCAGAGGAGAACAGATGGTGGTTGTCCACACTACCGGAGTTCTCCTTTTCTCTTCCCCGTGGAGACATCCTGGTTCATGCTGGTAGCCCTGAATATTTGAAATCCTTTGGTGACTTGCAGCTTGTCCATACAACGTGCCCTTCAGAAGAAAGGTGTTCACCCTGTCCCTTTTGTCCTTTGCAGTGACTCCAGGAGCTCGGGAGACTTCTTTTTAACACCAGTTATTTGAGTTTCTTCAGTCTGTGGTAAAAACAACAAACAAACAATTAACTAACTTCTCTGTAATATAATTTGGTGAGTTCATTTGGATGTTAAACAAGAGGCATAGGAGAAAAAAGAGCTAATTTGCATCCAAATGTGATTGTGGGTTTATAGTGTTGGCAAAGGGCAGCTGGAAGTGTCCAGCAGAATGCTGAGCTCTGCACAGGGGAAGCAGGACTCTCCTTGACAGTCTTTGAGGGCCCTTCCTGGATGGGAAAATCGCTTCCTTGCTGGCTGGGGGTCACGCTGGTTTATGAGCCAATTTCACATGGTCTCAAAAATGGTTGTTCCTGGTCAGTCTACTGTCTCTTCTCAAAAACTGGGGCATTTTTGGCCCCTGAAAGCTTAGAAACACAGAAGGATGCAGTTAGCTGGATACTGGACTTTCGAGCAAATTTTTTATTAGGTGTCTGACTTTAAGGGTTTTTTTAATGTGGTTTTGTTTGGGTTTATGTCCTGATATCGTTGAGTAATAGCTTTGCTTAGACAGCAGAAAGCCTCCTCACTGCTTATACGTCCTTTATTTGCCCTGCATTGAGTAGTTCCCCGTTCCTGTTTTGTAGTACCAGGTTTTTGATTGTCTTATCGTTCTACAAGGGCTTCTAGTTCTCCATACAGAGCAAATCCCATGGCAGTTGTTTCCGAGGTGACCTCACAACTGACCCTTGTCCAGTTTGCATTCCACATGAGTTACAGCTCCTTCCAGTCCCTCTGATTCTGTGATTCTTTCTGAAGTTTTATGACTTTTCCCCACTTGAAAAAAACACATATTTTTTTTCCTGAATAGTTGGCAAGTACCTTCCTTTATTGGTGACCTATCAGGCTTCTGTTGAAGTAATATGTTTTTCCCTTAAAATTCCCCATGCCAGGTACTAATGGGCTTCCTTACTTGTCATCCAGCAGGGGCCTGGACTCAGCAGTCTGCAAAGTCCACATGCCTGTGTCACCTCTTCATGACAGCCCCTTCGAGCATCAGCTGGAGGGACATCAGCTCTCAGGGCTTCAGGTGAAAGACTTGGTCTGTGTGGGGTGAGTGAAAAGGCATTCTTCATTCCCTCCCCATTTGCTGCTATGAAATAAAAAATGTAAAGAATAGTTCACAGAACATCCCTGGAAAAAAACCACTGCGTTTTATCTCTCGTAATCGGTTGCCATGGTTCCCGTTTGTCCAGAAGGACCCAGAAGTGCTAAAACCAGGGAAACGCCATTGTTCTGAGTTCCAGCTAAACCACTCTTGCTTACCACAAGTATCAGACCCTTCAAGCTGATTTACCTGTGGGCTGACAGCAAAAAATCACTTGCTGTGTGTGAGACGAGATGGCATGTGTGCCAGACAGGCAGAATCACACAGATGCCACTCAGGTAGCACATGCAAATCAACTTCATGTTGTGTCTAAACTTGCCCGGTGCAAGAAAGTGTAAAATCAGTCTGCTGCAGCGTTCCTTTGATATAAAACTAATAATATTGATTTGCTTACTTTGGTGGACGTGCACCCACACCAGCGCCTGCAGGACTGCACCCAGTTACCTTCAAGAATTCTGCACAGCCACAGGGATGGGAAGTTTTTTCCTGAACACGGGAGGTCTGAGGTCGAAATGGGAAAAAAAAAATCCTAACTACACTTTTCTGTAAATATCCAAGGATCCTGCTGCTCTGACACTTTAAAGACTGAGCTACTGTTTCCTGGGGCTTTCCTCTCTGTGCCCCCAAGGGTGTTGTGTGATCGACACCCTGACAGATTTCACAATCAAACAGTGAGAAGGTCTGATCGGGAATTTCACAGGTCTTTGGACTAACCTTTTCTGCAGGTCACAGTTTAACTTGCAATTTCCTTGAGGTAGTGGCTTTAAGATTTTCTTTGGGCAGATTTTCTTTGGCTGCTCTAGATGGATTTCTCAATCCGCTCTGTGTCTTCTGATGGAAAGTGCTGGATTGAGACCGACTGATGGAAAATGCTGGATTGAGACTCATTCCTTCACAGACAAAAACCAGCAAAGTCTCCCTTCTTTCCATGCCGTCAGTTCTGCTCTGCATCCTTCCTTCAGACAAGCCCGAGTAGGGGGTAATAAGAACATCAGCCTCTAAAGGCCAGTATATCTGCCCAGTCCCTCTCTGAAATAGGATGGGATGGCTCCCCTTTGGAGTTGGAAGATGGTTCAATAATTCTACCCCCAGGCTGAGTGGTAAAACTGCCTTTTTGGGAGTTTAAAGAGCCTTTTCTGAGACTCTAGTGAAGTCCAGATGTCTCATAGCTTTTGTGATCTTGTGAGCAGTTTTAGAAGGAAAGTCTGTGAGGGATGGGGCTATGAATCATCAGTCTATCCTGTGTCCATGCAGAAGAAATAAAAACCCCAATCCAAAAAGAATCCATTTAATTCTGGAATTTTCTGACCTATTTTGGTACAAGCCTGTCTTAAAAAAAAAAATAAAAAATTAAACTACTCTCCTGATGAGTTTCTCATATTGTTTACTTTTGTAACCTTCTCTGTGGAGTAGCAGCCAGCAATGACGTCCACCCCTCGTCCAGCATCAGAGAATAAGAACTTCAGAGGAAGGAATGCAACTTCATAAATAGCAAACCACAGACACTAATGGGGAGCAGAGGCAAACCTGCAGGTTAAAATTCGTTGCAAGAGAAGCCCATACATCCACACTGCCCACAGAGTCCAAGATGATTTCGGCTCTAGCAGTTGTTTTTCTCCTCTGCCTCTCTTACCCTTTTTCATCATGTCAGCAGAGAAGAGTAGGTAAGTAACTTTAATCATCTCTATATTTTCTGGACTCCTGTGCTTTCTAGACTCCTGTGAGAATGCTGTTTTGCAGAAGGGAGTGAGGGAGAAGGGTAACATTTCAACTGCACCTACTGAAGCCTAAAAACTACATTCAGGGATTTTATAGTTTCATATGAAATTTGAAGCTTAAACTATGTCAATGTTCACTCTTAGATTTTTTTTTTTCTCCCCAGTTCCTCTCCTCAGTAGGGAAGTTTTGTTAAGAAAACCATTTATTCTAGGGCAACTGGGAATTTTGTTGGGTTTTGTGATGACCTGCAAGAGACACTGTACGTTCATCTGCATTTTGCATGTGATTTCAGCTAAAAAACCCCAGGTCATAGAGAATGTCCTATAGCAAGATCCTCAGTGTCCTCTCGGCTTGTGCACACAGAGCCTGGGGAAGCCTTGACTTCCAGGAACGTGGCTGTGCCAGGCTCATTACAAAAGCTCGTTAGGGGAACGCTCAAGCCCAGGAGGACCTGTGAGATGCAGCAGGCTGAGGTGGTACCAGAGATCCAGGGGTGGGCTCGTGGGGACAGAGTGAGGCCAGGGAGAAGGATGCAGAGTAATGGAAATGCCTGCAAGTGCATGGATTTCCTTGGGAAATCACCCCCCGAGTGTTTCAAACTTTATTGTGCGTTTCAATGTTTAAAAAAAGCAAACAAAAAAACCACCCAAACTTTTCTTTGAAATGACATCTTGCTGCTAGGGATGGAAAATTCTTCCTGGGAATAAGGGAAGCCGCCTGCAGCTTCAGGCAGAGCTTATTCCAAACCTCTGTTTGAAGTTAGAAATTATGTGCAAGATCCTTGTCTCAATAAAATAAGAAACATCACTTTAATATAGTCTTTCTGTCTCAGAATGACCCGTCTGTGGTGCTTTCAACTGAGTTCCGAAACCGAAATGCGGTGGAGAGCTCATAAAGTATCCCCCAAGTCCTCTGGGTTCTGTGCCGGGAGGATCCATCAGGTTTTCGGGCTCCTTTCTCGCACGAGAATGCCAGCGTTGTTGCACTGAGTCAGAGCAGGGCTCACATCCTGCCTTTGGCACTAGCAAATTCTTCACATTCAAGGAGACAGACCCCTAAATCCAGCTCATCTGCCCCTGAACACACCAAGCTGTTTGTCGAAGATACTGTTATTTCTGTCCTCATCAAAGCTTTGCTTATGTTGTAGGCGAGGGGTGGCTTCTGGTAGAGGGCTGATTAATCCAGAACAAAGCCTGGAGAAATGGGTTTGTACTTTCTCAGGGCCGGCAGGAGAGCGCCAGAGTTGAATTTGGTATCTGACTGTTTTTTAAGTGGTTCAAGTTTTCTTAAAAGTTACATAATTCTGGAAACAACGAGCCACTTCCATTCATTCTTCTCGAGTGAAGCCGGAGCATAGACGGGATTTTCAGCATGTCTCAAAGGACCGGGCAAATCTAGAGTCTAGCAGATGGGAGGGAAAAGTCCTGTTAATCTGCCCTAGGTGACCTCGTAGGATGAGTTAGATCCTCTGTTCAGCATAGCTTAAGCAGCATTTTGCTGGGATATGGGAGCAGATGTGTCCTTTGTGCCCCAAAACCGCTCCACGGCAATTTGAACTTGCCGCTGCCCAGCAAAGGAACCCGCTCCCAGCGAGAAAAGAGTCCTGTGCCTTGAGAAGAGGCGAGGCAGGGGCTGATGTGCTGGTTTTCCACCCTCAGTGCTTGGCAGCACGCTTTGGGGGAGACTCAGCAAAGAACTTCACTTGCATGGTGCCCTTCGGAGCAGCTCCCACCGCGCTGAATTATTAATTTGCTTCTTTTGGCAGCAAAACCTTCCTATGTGTGAACTGCAGAGCCCGTGCCAGATGAGCAGCTCCCACAGCCTGGCTGCTGGGCCAGTGTGTTTGCCCAGGGGTAACTGTTACCCGCCTGACGGGCAGGGCTGATTGTCACCCTCAGAATTTGCCCAGGGCAAGTTCTACCCTCTGTACAAGTCTCTGTTATTTCCAGCAAGCTTCTAGTTAGGAACTGGCAGAGACTGGTGTGGAGGAGTCCGTCCGTATCTTTAATATTAAGCTGCAGTTAATAATACCAGTTGGTTTATACTGCTAATGGCTCTTCTCTGTTTCTCCCAACCCCTCTGGGGTGTTTTTAGGAGGTGAAGTTGGGCCAGAGATGCTGGAAGAGATGAGAGAAACGAACCGTGTGCTAATGGAAGTTCGAGACTTGCTGAAGCAGCAGGTAAGTGAGGAAAGGGACCTCATCCCTCGGAGCTCACGGGATCCTCTGCCTTATGTGCCGAGTTCTGGAACGGGGGAGGGGGGGCTTTTTTTGCATTAGGTGAAATTGTGAGACCACCTCTCCATCCTGGTTTCTGGAGCAATAGAATTATTCTATTGCAATAGAATTATTGCTCCAGAAACCAGGATGGAGAGATGGTCTCACAGTTAGATCTGTAATTCTGAGAGAAAGAGGATTCATCTGGATTCCGAATTCTGCTGAAAAAGCAGCGTACATGGAGAATGGGCTCCTAAAAAAACCCCAGACAGACATGTACACACAGTGGGTATATATTCAACTGGAAAAACAAGTCACTTTTTCCCTGGTTTTGTGGGCTCACGAAATCAGCAGAGAGTCCAAACTTGGACGATGGAAGAGACCTTTCAGCCATCCATTAGGGTCCTGGAAAGGGAAGTCATATGGAGTCTAAACAAGCTCTGCATTCACTCTTTCCTCTTGTTGCTTTAATCCTAAGCCTTTCTGGCTTCAGTAGCTTTTTGGGGAATTTGGAACTTCTTGGGTGCTTAGATCTTTTCCCATTTTAACGAGGAGATGGTGGTTTGTCTGGTCAACTCTCTTTTAAGGATAGAAAAAGGTTCCATTCTGCCTTTATCCACCCCGGGAGCCGAGGGCAGCAACCCCTGCCTGCCAGATAATTGGAATGGCAGACGGCTCTCTGTGCCAGTGCAAACTGGGCGGCCTCTAATCTGCAAAAACATCTGTTGCATTGAGGTACACTCACATTTCAGGCTGCTGCATAAATACCCAGTGTTTACTAGGAATCAGGTCAGACATGGCTCCTGGCAGCCTCGAGCCATGATTTCCAGTGTTCCCTTCCAGCTTAGCACTGCTGCTCCATACAGCTTTTCTATTTGCTCCTTCTCTCGCTTTTGCCACCTACTTTTGCCTTTTTTTCCTTTTTCTTTTTTTTTTTTTTAATGCGTGGCCTTTTTCTCAACGGTGCTTTCAAGAAAACTCTTCCTCGGAGGAAGACCTTGCCTGTGCAAGTGGAGAGCCAAGGTGGCAGTTCATAATTTCTTCATCTGTGTAAAGGTTTTCTAAAACTTACTTTTCCTTGATTCAGCATCTTGGGGTATTGGCAGTAAGGATGGCAAAAGGCACGACAATAAAAGGCCAGATCCACTCCCCTGAGCCAAAGGCTGAGGGATTCTTGACACAAAGGAAGCACTGAGACTCATTAGCTGTTCTCCGAATTCTCACCTCTGCTCTCCATCACCCACTTCTAGGGGGAGATGTTGTGGGGATTTGGGTTAGATCTGTCTCTGCATTAAGAATTCAAAATACGTGACCCCAGGCTGCGTTGGAGGGAAGGGAGAATCTAACACAGAATGAAACTCACTCTTCTACCCAGGAGCTGGCAGAGAGACACAAGTAGAAGCTTTTGTCAAAGTGAAATGTCTTAATCATGGAAACATGAAGTCCACAGGGTGTGAAAGGCTTTTGCAGGAAAGAAGCCTGCTGGGGTTGCTCTCTGAGATGCCAGAGAGCCATATCATATTAGCTTGAAACTGCTGTGCTGACTTGTGCCTGTCCCATAGTCCTTTCTTTGTCAGAGGAACAGCATCTTTGCACTGCCAAAGCTTTTAGGCTGAACATTAGGCAAGAATTCTTCCCAGCAAGAGTGGTCAGAGCCTGGACTGGGCTGCCCAGGGAGGGGGTGGAGTCCCCATCCCTGCCTGTGTTTCAGAGTGGCTGAGATGTGGTGTTGGGGGATCTGGTGTAGGGGAGACCTTTGTAGAGTGGGGCTGATGGTTGGACTCCATCATCCCTAGGGGCTCTTCCAGCCTAAAGGATTCTATGATTCTACAGATGATCTCTTTACTGAAGCAAACTTGAAGGACTACAAGCCTAAAGGAGACCAGGGCAAGTCTAGAAGGAGGAGCTTTTGGGAATAGATTCTAAATATCCTCAGGGCAAAGGCATTAGGGCCAAAGAATGGCATAAGCAATGGCAGAGATTATTCCTGGATCTGCAAAAGTGGCTCATGGAGGAGCCCCTTCTGACTTCACCTATGCGGTGCCTGGACTGCAGATAAAGCAGGCCTCTCTGGGACTGCTGGTTCACCATCTTCTAGAGTCAAAGACCCAAATAAAGCAGGTTCCTCCTTCTCTATGACACTTATGTCTGTATATTGAAATCAAGTGTTTCCTGCATCAGTGGCAGAACGGTAGTAGTAGTATTACTGAGTTGGCCTGTGGAAACACTTCGGTAGGGAGTGAGGTACAGCAGGGAATACAAATCACCTCAGTTTCTAGAAAGCCTGCATCACAGACACTGGGGTGAGGGTTAATTTGCAAGTAGCTCAGAGACACCCTGTTTGCTGGCAGTGGGGCTATTCATTTGCGTAGGATCAAAACTCAGCCTTTGGCTAAATGGTGGTTCTTGTTTTCTTCTAGATTAAGGAGATAACATTCCTGAAGAATACAGTCATGGAGTGTGATGCCTGTGGTGAGTTACTGACTCCTATGTTCAACTGCCTCCTCTAAGTCCTTCCTCCCTTTGTGTTCAAACAAGTAGTAAAAGTGCCGCCTGTGACCATCTCCCCAAGGGAAAATCTTGTTTCACCATTATCCCGAGCGTCTCAGGAGAGGAGTAATATCAGTGATGCTTTTCCCCCAGTATTCTGCACGCCTGGACCAGTGTTCCATGCTGGTCTCATGGTTCGAAGGCAGCTGAAGCTTTTACCTGAGCATGGAGTGCAGAAGTAGACTTAAAAAGCTCATTTGTCCTTCCAGCAAAACCCCAGCATTCGCTTACTTCCACTCTTTCTGAACTGGGCTTTGTTAGTGGCTTTGTACCACGCTGGACTTCTCGGGGTAGCTGCATCCTGCTGGGGAAAGCTGCCCAACCACGTCTCCTCCCAGCACAGCCCCTGGCCGGTGTTAGAACTGCCTGGGAATGCACACTGGGTATCCTCTGGGATATAGTTGGCTACTCCTGAGCTGCAAGTGGAAGAGAACATCACCCCCAAGAGGCATTGCTCTGCTATTCCTTCCATCCGAGTGTTGCCACCGTCCAAGCTAAGAGGTTGTTTACAGAGGATTTGAGAAACAAGGTCATAAATTTTCCCATATAAACCTTGCCCTCTGCTCCCCAATAAACTGTTCCTTTTCTCTAAACGAGAACTTACTTCCAGTATATCTGGCTTTCAGAGAGCACGGTTCTTGGAGGTGCTCTGTTATTTGCCAGTACACCCAAAGGGTGGAGCAACAACCAGTTCTGCGTTTGGAGAGATCGTACTTCTGCTGGAAAAGACATTAGCCGAAGCTTTTGGGACCCACAGAACAGAAATGCATTCATCCACAGAAATTGGTTTAATAATTTGCTCATAAAACTGTCCTGAACTTTCTCTCTGTTACTTGATTTCTGCCTTCCCCACTTGCTGTTCTGCTTTATATGGGGTTTTATGCGTGTTCTTCTGCTCCGCTCCCTGTAGTCCTGTGCATTATTTCTCAGACAGAGAAGCCTGAAGAGAGAAGGTCTTGGTTTTGGTGAAGATTTTGCTGCTGGTGGCAGTAGAGTGTTGGCTTTGGGTTGTTTTCTTTTTTATTTTTATTTCTTTTTTTTATGTTTGGCTCTTAAGCAGGAGAAAGCAGAAGCAAAAAGTGTCCTTGTCACTTAGAACAGAGGGAGACTTGGGACAGTTCTAGATTCTGGGAGAGTTTATCGGTCCTGAATTGGCCTTCAGTGAAGTTCTGTGTCCCATCTAGATTGATTTTGCACATTTGCCTGTGCTGTGGGTCGTGTTGTGGGGATAAGGACAAAACCCTGGCATTTGGTGTGCAGTGGTGCGGGCACAGGCAGGATGTGTGCCGAGCGGTTCTGAGTGGGACTGCGGTGGCATTTTACACGGGTTAGAGTTTTCTACGCGTTACACAGTACTCCATGCTTCCACCATAGTGCTGTATTCCAGCAGGAGTGTCCAGGTAACAGCTTGATTTCTCATCTGCCAGGATGAAGTGAGGTTTCCTCGCCCTGTGGAGACAACAGGCAGCGTGTTATACATAACACTGTGGCACGAGAGCCTTGTGTGAGCCCGATTATTCCTGCTGCAGACCGAGCTGACCTGTTTAACAGGCTGCCTTCTACGGCAGAGATTTGGGCTGAAAACCCTCCATGACCCTCCCAGATGGTGGGAGGCTGCGTAGGTTCTGCTTTGGCCACCTCTTTGAGTCTGTGCCGCCAGTCAGCTGTAGCTGTAGGGGAAGCAGGGAGAGAACTGATCTCTGTGGAACTCCAAAAGCAAGGGCATTACGCCCACAAGGAGGGTAGCACAAGAGTTTTGCTCTGGGAGCTAGGATGTCTGGGGTTTGGTTTTTGGTTGTGGGGTTTTTTTTTTGCCTGCTGTGACTCAGAAATCTGTCAAACTGCTGCTTTTGGCTTCGTTTTTCTCCACTTGCAAAACAGAGCTTCAACTGCTCAGCCCTCGGAAGGGATGCAAGGAAACATCCTGTGTAGTCGAAGCAAACTGATGTCTTCTGAGGTGACAGGACCACCTGAAGACAGTCTTTGGCGGTGACAGCTCTGTTTTCAACGTTCCTCTTGCCCCCTAGGCATACACACCAAGGCGACAGCGACAGGCCCCGTCATCACCGTGACGCAGTTCAACCGGTGCCTCCCCAACCCCTGCTTCCCTGGAGTGACCTGCACCGAGACGGGCACTGGCTTCCGCTGCGGACCCTGTCCCCCGGGTTACTCAGGCAACGGGTCCCAGTGCACAGATATCAACGAGGTAAAAAACGAGTAGGACGGGCTGGGAGTTACAAAACCGGCTCGTTTTTCTCCGAGTGTTACAGGTTGGTCTTGTGGTTGTAAAGAAAAGGCTTGTGGTTCCCCCTGGGAGCTGGGGCTGCACAGAACCATCATTTCACTGGGAGGAAATCTGTCTCTCACCCTCCCTTAAGCTCGGTTCCACGCTGGGTTTCTATCCAGCCTGGCTACGTATTTCTTTCTAAGAGACACACAGGCTCAAACAAAAATAAATCTCTTGGTTTTTACCACACAGGAAGGTGAATTTAGAAGAGCAGAACAGTCCCTTTTGGTCTTAAAATCTTTTGAGTTAAGGGCTGATGACTTGTTAGAGATAAGATCTATGATGTGTGGAAGAGAATCCAATGCTTCCCAAATAGTCCTTTAGACAATAAATCTTACCACACCGCTCGTATTGCTTTACCTCTGCCATTAAATCAGACCTTGCTAGGCAGATAGTTGAAATTTTTTTACTAGAAAGTTTGGCATTCCATCAGATTTGCTCCGTGTGTGTACTGAGGCTTTACTCAACCATTAATTTTCCACGTCCCTCCCGAGTTCTGTGGTTCCCAGAGCGCAGCCCTGTGCTCACTGATTAGTCCACCCAGCGATTTTAAGCGTCTTGCAAAGCTGTATCAGCTCTGCAGCATTTTGGTTTAAAAACCTGTTGAAATTAAAAAGATGGATGAGAGATTCTGAGACCGAGGATAAATCTGTTGGTCACCAAACCATAGGAAGTGCTGGATTAGTGTAATGCCTCTGCCAGTACAGAGAACTCAAGGAAAATAATGAAGTTTTGGAGGAACTAAAGCAAGCATTAGCAGCAACTCAGCTCTGGCAAGAAAATTGTTTCCCAGAGTAGTAGATAAACAACCAAAGAAATGATCCGGTTCTCTGGAATCAGGGACTGCCAGGAAGGACATTGTGAGGTGAAGCCAACTTTTTGCCTGGGCAGTCGGTGTCACCTGAGGAGAGTTAGCCCTGAAAGTTGATTTGTTTTACTTGCCTGCCCATCCTGGAGTGTGGGAGAACAACTGAGATGAGGAGGCTGCATTTTCCACTTGCAAGGAAAGCCAGGAACCTCTTGGTTTTCTTCTGTACAAATAGAAGCGCAATAGCTGGATCTCACCCAGGAGGTCCTGCTCCCAGAGCTGCCCTCCCAGCCGGCCTCGAGCGAGCCTCCCTCAGGGCTCTGCACAACCTCTGTCTCTTTCAGTGCAACGCAAACCCCTGCTTCCCCAAGGTCCAGTGTGTTAACACCGCCCCCGGCTTCCGCTGCGACCCCTGCCCTCCCGGCTTCACTGGGCAAACGGTCGAAGGGGTTGGACTGGCTTACGCCAGGGCAAACAAACAGGTAAGGCCCAGAAGCTTCTCTGTCCTCTTCAGAAGCCCTTCTTTCTTTGCCCTCTGTAACTGAAATTTAAAGGTCTTGGAGCCTTCAAAGAAAGGGGAGGGTAGTGCAGGGTGAGTGCATCGTGTTGGTGTGAAGATGGATGCAGTCAGGGGAGAGACTTGCCAAAGGATGTCCAAGCACATCAACAGCAACCTCACCTCCGCTCCAAGACCTTCCCTCTGCTGAACATTGGATCTCTGACGCCTTTGTGGCTGTGAGGGCAGCCTGGGGAATCCTTCATCACAGGACACAGAAGAGTTGATGCAGCTACTGCACACCCCCCCTGCCCACTGCTTTCCTGACAGCTACAGACAGATTAAAGTGAAAAACCACCAAACCCTCCACCCAGTCTTAGTATGGTTTATGAGAACATATTGCCAAAAGCAGGGAGGGCACGTGGCCTGTGTTATTTTGAGAGGTGCTAGCCAGTCACAGGACATGGTCTTTGACCTTCTTGCTCCATTGACCTTCTTCTATCCTTTTACAGTAAGGAGATACTCTGACAGCTCGGCTCAGAGCTGAGCTATTCTGCCAGGCTAAGATCTCTGGTGACTGTGTAGAGGGTGAGGAGCTTGCCTGGGGTCAGGAGCGTCGCTGGGAATCCAGCTCAAGCTTGTCTGAAGGAAAACTCTGGGCTGTGGGTGGGTCCTAGTCAGGTGTGGCAGGGGCTTTGCTTCTGCACCTAGTGATGCCCTGACTCTGCCATCTGATGTTGTGTCTGCTTAAGAGGGAAGTTCACAGCTATTTTGTTCTCCCTGGGCAGGTTTGTACTGATATCAATGAATGCGAGACCGGAGCTGCCAAAAATTGTGTCCCAAACTCTATCTGCATCAACACCAGGGTAAGTACTGCTGGCAGGTCTCTCTTCCCCAGGCTCTGGGGCCTCTCTTGGCTGTGGCCGCTGAGGAAGGTGGCAGCTAACGTTTCCCAGGGCCCGTGTTAGAGTTCATTCCCTCTTGCTTTGTCTTGCAGGGGTCCTACAAGTGCGGGGCTTGTAAACCTGGCTTCGTCGGGGACCAAGTCAACGGCTGCAAGAGCCAAACGGCCCGACTCTGCCCCAACGGAGAAATCAGCCCGTGCCACGAGAAGGCAGAGTGCATCGTGGAGCGCGACGGGTCCATCTCCTGCGCGGTAGGCTCCAAACCTCCCTGCCATGGGGTCTGCTCACTCCGGCTTCCCTGGCACTTCCCTGGCACTTCCCTGGCGCTTCCCTGGCTCTCCTGGGTCTGCCACTGCCCTCTCCTGGAGAGCAACCCTTTCTGACACAGACCTGCTCACCTGAGCTACCGCAACAGCTCTTCCAGCGCTCTCTGGGGAACTGGGCTGCTCCTGGCACCTCACAGCCACTCTTGGTTGTTTGGGTTTTTGTTTTGGTTTGAGGGTTTTTTTTGCCTGAAGCGCTACAAATTTGTCAGCCTTGGAGCATTCCATGCAGCTGAGCTGGAGCCAAGACGTTTTGCTGCTGCATCTGTCTTTATAGGCTGAGGAACAAGCAGAGAGCGTGTATCTGAGCTGTTTTAAAATGCTCTTTACAGTGTAACTGCTTCTTCCAGACAGTATGTTTTTTCCTGTAGGGTATTGTCTTACCTGGATTTGCAGTGTGTTTTGTGCTGGTTCTGGTGTAAAGCCTTCAATTTTGGAGGCGTATGGCCATCGGGGGAGCCTCATTTTGCTTATCTGCTGTCTTCCAGTGCCTCGTGGGGTGGGCAGGGAACGGCTACGTCTGTGGGAAGGATACGGACATTGATGGAGTCCCTGATGAAAAGCAACGCTGCTCTGACAAAAAATGCCGCAAGGTAAGATGCAGTTTTCTCATGTTTTGCTGGAAACAGGGTGTCAGAGGAGTGTCTGACCAGAACTGGGCAACTTGGAGCTGAGAGAAGGCCCCAGGTACTGGTGAAACACTGCCCAGCCTTCGGAACTGCAGCTGAATGACGTGCACGGCTCATTAGCAGGCCCTTTGTCTCTCTCCTTTCAGGATAACTGCGTGACTGTCCCCAACTCTGGCCAAGAGGATGCAGACAGGGATGGCATTGGAGATGCTTGTGATGATGATGCTGACGGAGATGGAATATTAAATGCTGAGGTTAGAATCCCAATGCTAAGCTCTGCCGTATCTAAATGTACCCAGAGGGCCTGCAAGAAACTGGCTACACCTTTAATGGGAATTTGGAGACCCTGCAGGTCATAGTGTGCAATGTTTCCTTTTCATCTGAAGACTCTAAAAACAAGCAGACAGGAGAGGACACTGAAGGGACTTCACAAGTCCAGGTCCCCTGAGGGTTAGGGACTCTCTCTCACTTGGCCAAGCACTAGTTGGAGTTACTTTCAGGTGCTGTTGGTATTCCCTGAGCAGGCAGGGACAGGGCTGAATGGAGGAAAGAAGACAAGGCTGCAGATGGGCTGCTGGTCACTTACCCCAGAAGCCTTGTCTTTTGGGGTCACATCCCCCAGAACTTGTGTCTTTCGGGGTCACATCCCCCAGAACTTGTGCCTTTCCTTGCACAGTCCGTGGCAGACGCCTCCCCCATGCCCGTCCCTCTCTCCTGCAGGACAACTGCGTGTACACGCGCAACACAGACCAGCGCAACGTGGACAAGGACAACTTTGGCGATGCCTGTGACAACTGTCGCCAGGTGAAGAACAACGATCAGCGGGACATCGATGGTGACGGGAAGGGAGACGAATGCGACGATGACATGGATGGAGATGGTAAGAGCAGCTGGGGAGCATCCTCAGGGAGGTGCATAGGCACCGAGCTAAGAACCAGAGAGCTCTTCGGCACGCAGCTAGGCATCCTCGCGGCAGGAACCAGCCTTCCAGGGCTTGAGTTTTACAGGTGTAGAGCTAATTTGTGATGAGGTGAAGCACAGCTCAGTTCTGAAGATGCCAAGC
The DNA here is from genome assembly GCA_013400555.1 of Jacana jacana. Taxonomy (NCBI): domain Eukaryota; kingdom Metazoa; phylum Chordata; class Aves; order Charadriiformes; family Jacanidae; genus Jacana; species Jacana jacana. Next base: position 213,500 of record VZTM01007998.1, read on the forward strand.
TGAGCAGTCAGACCAACATCCTTCACAGTTCAGCTCCTGCAGAGTCTAAAGACCCGTCCTCAGGACGGTGCTAACCGTTTTCATTAGCACTCTGACTCTGCAGGGTCATGTCCAACCCGTGTCAGGCTTAAGAAAGAAAGAGGTACCGTGAGAACCGAGCTCAGCCCAGACAAGGACACTGCTTTGTGCTGCAATTTAAAGTTAGGAAGGAGTAGGGGAATATCTGAGTTGTCAGCAGCTACTGGCTCAAGGGAGTATGTGTCAGGGCTGTCTCCTGGGGGGGGAAGGCGGGGAGGAAATCCTGGCAGGCTCTAGAAAGAGTCTGTGCACTAATGATGCTGTATTTGCACAAAGCCTGCTTTCAAAAGCCAGAAATCCCAACTGCTGCTGGCCCGAGACACGCTGTATTTATTTACAGGGTATTTCCAGTGCATCTAGTGCTGTTTGGGTCTAGCTCCATCCTGCCAAGCAGCTCCCTGCTGGCAGGAATGGCTGGTGCTGTAGGTAAATGCAGAGAAGAGGGAAGGAAGTGAAGTCACACATGTCGCCAACTGGATTGTTCCTGTCCCGTCTCAGGCCTTGAGAAGGCACCGTCTAAATCTTCCACGTCAAACAGCCAAGATTAACACTGACTTGGTTAATGATTGGGCAGATGTCTGCTCCAGAGGAACAAGACTCTGTGGTGGTTTAGGGAACCACAGACAGTTTCATCTTCATCCTCTTGGCCACTCGCTCCTGCTCCAGTACGGGGCAGCTTGGGATGCTGGGTCACAGTGAGGGACATTTCCTCTCTGGGTCATGAGCAATAGCTCAGACATCCATCATGAGCAATGTGCTCAGACATCCATCACAGGGCAGGTTTAAGATCAGTTAAATGTGAAGGGTATGTTTTAAGAGGAGTTCCTGCTCAGCTCTTCCACCCTCCAGACCTGCTGGGAGGTAACTTAAAGTGTGGAAAATGTACAGAAAAATTGAGATTGTTGCTTTATTGCAGGAATTTAACTGTCCTAGATTTTTGCCAGCTCTTCCCTCTCAAGGAGATCTTGCTGCCTAGACTTTAATAGCCCTGTTGCCTTGATGGCTCCACTTTGCCTGTCTTACAGGGATCAAAAACTCCATGGACAACTGTAAGAGAGTTCCCAACCCCAATCAAAAAGACAGTGATGGCGATGGGGTAGGAGACGTGTGTGACAGCTGCCCCACTGTCAGCAACCCAGACCAGGTGAGGGAGCACTCCCAGTCTCGCCATCCTAGGGCTTCATTTTTCTCACTCAACACAGTGATTGTGTCATCAGCCCAAGGGGGGCACCCCTGGGAGCTCACCAAAGGTGCCACTCGGTGCTTTTTAGTTGCCATCCTGCAGTATAAAAGCACAGACCCACGAGATGAAAGGCCCTGGTGTGTGGAGGAGTCAGCAGAGGGGAAGCCTGGGCTCTGCCCTCTCTCCTTCTCCCCTGCCCAGCTCTTTAGGACTAGCCCTGCTTGAATTCATTGGGGTGACCTGTAAGCCCTGCAGAAGGAACACTCCTGCTGCTGCCAGCTGTTTGCAGTCCAAATGGCCACGGCACCGAGACAAACAACCGCCTCTCCTTCTTCTCTTTGTGGGCTAATCCTCCTCTTATCTGTGCAAAATTTAAACTATTGTTGCTTTCTTTTACTAGAAAGATACGGATCACGATCTGGTGGGAGACGTCTGTGACACCAACCAGGACAGGTGAGAACCTGCTCCAAAAGTTGCATGAGATCTTGGGGATGAAGGGCAGGGAGGGCACGTGCTGGCGATGCCACGAGAACCCGGCTTGGCCTTGACCTCTGTCCTTTTGTCAGACAAGGGAGGTGAAATTGCCTTCAGCCCTCAGAAAACCTCACTGCTGGCATGTGGCCCCAAGGCCAGCGGGTGGCAGCTTGGTGGCAGCAGGCTTGCTTGTCACTGGCCACCACACTCAGACTTGATTGCACTGTTGGGATATTTGCTCACCCTGTGGGACCGTTTCCCACCTCTTGTTTGTGTAATTAATCACTTAGGACTTCATAAGGCTAAAAGTCACCAACTTGTGCTGCCTTGTTGAGGATCTCCACTCCCAGAGAGCTGTTAGGTGCTTATTTAAAAGCACATCTTCACCTGTAACTTTCTCCACCAGTGATGGGGATGGTCACCAGGACTCCCGGGACAACTGCCCATCGGTGCCCAACAGCTCCCAGGTGGACACGGACAACGACGGGCTGGGAGACGAGTGCGACGACGATGACGACAACGATGGGATTCCAGATGTGAAACCTCCAGGCCCTGACAACTGTCGCCTTGTCCCTAACCCTGGCCAGGAGGACTCTGACAGTAAGATAAATGGGTGCACCTTAGCTCTGCTTAGGGGAAGGGGTGTCTTCTGTTCCTGGTGGCCAGTGCACAACAGGATCTCCTCATTTTCCAGGTCTCAATAACCCTGACATCAGGCTCGTATTTGGGAAAAGTTCCCTTCCCAAAGTGTCTACAATTTGAAGTGTTTTTTCTCCTCACAGCATAGAATCCCAGAATCCCTCGGGTTGGCAGAGCCCCTTGGGATGATGGAGTCCCACCATCAGCCCCACTCTGCAAAGGTCTCCCCTNCTGAGGTGCCCAGAACTGGACACAACACTCAAGGGGTGACCTGGCACTTGCCCTTGTTGAAGCCCAGGCCATTAACATCAGCCCATCCATCCAGTCTATCCCAGTCCCTCTGCAGAGGTTCCCTGCCCTCCTGCAGATCAACACTCCCACCTCACTTGGTGTCATCTGTGAACGTACTGCATCTCCACAAGCAAGAGAAGCCTCGGGGTTTCCTTGCAACTGACTTAAAGGAAGAGCTTTGAGTGCTCTGAACACCTCAACCTCACGTGGGCTTGGCTGCCTTCAACTGCGCCAGCCAAAACTCTCGCTGATCAAACTCAGGTGCAAGAGGCAGGAAAAATGAATGGCATCTCCTTACTCCATCTTCTCCTCCATGGTGCCCCCAGGTGATGGCGTGGGAAACCTCTGTGAGGATGACTTTGACAGAGACATGGTGATCGACAGGATTGACGTGTGCCCGGAGAACGCAGAAGTGACCCTGACGGACTTCAGGGCTTTCCAGACGGTGGTGCTGGACCCCGAGGGCGATGCACAGATCGACCCCAACTGGATTGTCCTCAACCAGGTAGGCAACTCTGCTCCTGGAGGGGGCCAGTGAGTCAGGGGGGAGCGAGCCTGTGCCAAAGTGGGTGCAGCTTTCATTCCAAGACTCTGCAGGATTAACGGGGCTGTTCAACCCCGTCCTGGACCTCGAGTCTCTCCCCGAACTCTTACCAACAGGGGAGTTGGTGCCTTCAGAACTCTGTGAATGAGTCAACTTTTGTCTTTCGCAGGGCATGGAAATTGTCCAGACCATGAACAGTGATCCTGGCCTGGCTGTAGGTGAGAGGCTTATTTTTATCCTAAAACGATCGCTCATTACCCGCCTCCTGCTCTGCCCACAGCAGCTTTGACCAGTGTTTCAGACACTGCGTAACGATTCCAGCCACGTCCCGGGGAAAACACTCCCTGTGGTTGGCAGAGCCTTTGGATTTGGCTTTGCAAAATCCATCTCCCCCGTCTGGACCCGGGAAGAAGCGGATGGAGTTATTCCTTTTCCTGCCGCTGACAGGTTACACGGCGTTCAACGGCGTGGACTTCGAGGGCACGTTCCACGTCAACACGGCCACGGATGACGACTACGCCGGCTTCATATTCGGCTACCAGGACAGTTCCAGCTTCTACGTGGTGATGTGGAAGCAGATGGAGCAGACGTACTGGCAGGCAAACCCCTTCCGAGCGGTGGCCGAACCTGGAATTCAGCTGAAGGTAAAGAATTCCCGATCTGTGGCTTTTTCTCGGCTGGGCTGCTGGCACAACTAGAGCGGCTGCAGGTGGGCCTTTACCCACAGGATTTACCAGCCTGCTCTCCGGTTTCAGGCGGTGAAGTCCAAGACGGGCCCGGGCGAGTACCTGCGGAATTCCCTCTGGCACACGGGAGACACCACCGACCAGGTCAAACTGCTCTGGAAGGACCCTCGCAATTCCGGCTGGAAGGACAAGACCTCCTACCGCTGGTTTCTGCAGCACCGGCCCCAGGTTGGGTACATCAGGTGAGGGCTTTGTGTGGAGGTGAAGTTTAACACACCAGAGCGGCCGTCTCTCCTGTGGCGAGGAGGAGGAGGAGGAGCACCTGAGAGAGGAAGACGTTCCTACAGGGAGGTACCATTGTCCCTCCCGTGTCCTTCACACGCTGCTTCTCCTCTAGAGCTCGCTTCTACGAAGGCCCTGAGGTCGTAGCAGACACCGGAGTCGTCCTTGATACCACCATGCGAGGAGGACGCCTGGGAGTCTTCTGCTTCTCCCAGGAGAACATCATCTGGTCCAACCTGCGCTACCGCTGCAACGGTGAGTTCCTTCCGGAACCCCAAAGAACCGTTGGTTTGGCCCCTGTCCTGTCACAGTGTCCCTTGGTTCTTGGCTGGACCCATGTCCCGCAGCAGCTCGGTTTGGCTACTGTCCTGTCATGGTGTCCCTTGGTTCTTGGCCAGCCCCATGTCCTGCAGCAGCTCGGTTTGGCCCCTGTCCTGTGACAGTGGCCCTTGGTTCTTGGCTGGACCCACGTCCCGCAGCAGCTCGGTTTGGCCATTCTCCTGTCACGGTGTCCCTTGGTTCTTGGCCAGCCCCATGTCCCACAGCAGCTCGGTTTGGCCACTGTCCTGTCATGGTGTCCCTTGGTTCTTGGCCTGCCCCATGTCCCACAGCAGCTCGGTTTGGCCACTCTCCTGTCATGGTGTCCCTTGGTTCTTGGCCTGCCCCATGTCCCGCAGCAGCTCGGTTTGGCTCCTGTCCTGTCACGGTGTCCCTTGGTTCTTGGCCATGTCCCGCCGCAGCTCGGTCTGGCCACTCTCCTGTCACGGTGTCCCTTGGTTCTTGGCCAGCCCCATGTCCCACGGAACCAGCACGGAACCATCCACGGAACCAGCAGCTCGGTTCCGTTCCCCGGTTCCGGTTCTAGCCCTAATGCGCATTCCCTCTCCTCTCGCCCTCCCCAGACACCATCCCAGAAGACTATGAGACCTTCCGCCTGCAGCAAGACTAACGCCCAGGGCAGCGTCTCCAGCCAAACCCGCTTCAGAGAACAAACCCACCCCTGCCCCGCGCTCAGCTGCCCCGTTACCGCTCGGGTGTAAAGAGTACTAACGCTACCCAAAGAGAATGAAATAACCCCAAAAAGCTCCTGGGGGGGGTGGGGGTGGGGGCAGAGGGGTGTGAGCAGACACCCCTGCTCTAAAGGCTACTTCTGCACCACAAGGGAAAAAGAAAAGGGAACACACACACACACACACACACACACCCCCAAACCCCAGTGCTGAGGAGCTGCCGGCGGGAGCTGCAATGGCTTGAGTGGGTTTTAGTGTGGATGAGGCCCAGGAAAGCTCCTTCCCGGCTCCCAGGCGCTCAAGCAGGAATGCTGGTCTCTTTGTGGAGCCTGAGAAGGAGCAGCCCCTCTACAAGTTCTTCACAAAACAGTTAAAATGGGGGAAAAAAAATATAATATCTAAAAACACCCCCAAAAACCACCCCCCAAAACCGCCACTTTAAGGAGAAAATCTCTGTTCTGGATTGTGGGATAATAAACACTTTGGAATGTTGGGTAATAAATTCTAGGTTTCTCCTTGGTCACACACCTCTCCTCAAATCCCTTCCCATGGGGATGCAGAGCAGAGACACCCCCCC
>VZTM01007999.1:0-11858 GCA_013400555.1 Jacana jacana
CAAAAGGTGTAAAAAATGGAGTGAAGTCTCTTGTGTCGAGAAGGTAACACACTTTCATCTCTTCAGTCCCCCTTTTCTGAGACAGAGATGTAGAGAGCTACTGTGCAGGGAAGTTGGTAAAGTCACATCTTCTTTTGAGTCATAGTAATTGATGCAGAGCCTTAGTGATGTAAGTGTGTGAAGTGTACCCCTCTCAGCCTTCGATCCTCCCATTTCTAGTGAGTCTGCCTTGTGTTTATGTGGATGTGTTTATGTTACAGTGTTATGGCGACTGTAAACTAGTAAGTTTGGAAACTGCTAGTAAAAACCTGGAATTCAGTGCTGACTCACCTGTTTAGTAAACTGATTTTTTGGAACAGGCTGCCCAGGGAAGTGGGAGAATCATCAGTTCTGGAGGAATTTAAAAGACGTGGTGCTTAGGGACATGGTATAGTGGTGGTTTGGCAGTGTTAGATTGATGGTTGAACTTGATCTAAGTAGTTTCCAACCTAGACAGTTGTATGATAAATTCTCAGCTTCAGTTGTATTGCTAGATTGGGGTGCATGTAAACAGCTTCATTTAGATGTGCTTTTGGATGTGTGTGGATACAGGAAGAGTACAGCTGCTCACCCTGTGCAGCTCTTTTTGTCTACGTTTTTGCTACTTCTCCAGAGCATATGTTATAGCAGAGTTGGGAAGGACCTAAGCTTTTCTGTGTTGCTTTTGCATTATATATGGGTGAATGGTAGTGCACCCATCTGTGGCTTCTTGAACTTATTGTCTTGAGTCATGTGTGTTTTGTTTAGAGGATACTGTTGGTAAGTACAATGATTATTGTTCCAATGGCTGTTTTCTTTATACAACCTTTTATATCTTTTTGGCTGCACCTACTTGGGAGTTATTTAGTACTTTGTAAGTGGAAAATATGCTTTTATTAATCAGTGTTGTATAAACCCTTGTGTCAGGATGTTTTGTGTTTTTTTTCTTGCAGTGGAAGCTTTAACATTCCCTCCTTCTTCAGGGAAATCTTTTATTATGGGAACAGATGAAGCCCTTGAAAATGAATTGGGTCTTGGAGAACTGGCAGGCCTTACAGTAGCCAATGAGGCAGATTCACTGACTTATGATGTAAGTGGTTATTAATGGTAACTAAAGGTTCTACTGTCTGCTTGCTGAAAGCAGGTGTGAGTTATGTGTGTGTACTCAGTGGAAAACATTTTCCTGTTAAAGTTAATACTGCCAGAGGATGTCACAAATTTTTACCTGAGACATTGGTTCTTCCCTTACACAGCAGCCTTCGAGCTCTCTGCAAGCCCTCTCCTTCTCTCATTGCCTGCCAAGTCACTCAAATAGTTGAAAGTAAATAGCGATACAGCTATGAAACATACATACTATGAAAGTGATAGCAATACAGCTGGATACATGTAACTCCAGTGATTTTGAGCAAAATTAGGAGTAGCATGGCCAGCAGATTGAGAGAAGTTAATGTCCCCTTTTACATGGGGCTGATGAGGCCATACCTGTAGGCAGTTTTGGTTCCCTCCACTTCAGTAGGTTTGTGGAGAAACTGTGGAGAGTTCAGTAGCATATGACTGATGAGGACATGCTGAGGGAACTAGTTCAGTTTTTAGGAGGCTGATGGGCGCTCATATAGCAGCCCATAGGTATCAGAAAGATGCTTACAATGATGCCAGAGCCAAGTATCTCCATCGTGCTAAAACAAGAGGAGACAGTGGCAAATTATGGCTTGGGAGATTTAGGTTGAATATTAGGGGGAGTGGTACTGAAGCAAGTTACTCAGAGAAACTGTGGAATCAGCATACTGGGGAATGTTCAAGACCAGACAGGGAGAGAGCTGTGCCTTACTTTACTTGGTGTGGCAATAGTCTCATTTCAAATGGGAAGCTGGACCGGAAACTTTTTAGAACGCTTTTACAGCCAGCACTTCTGTGGCTCTGTGTGTAGCCCATGACTTCTTTTTCTTTCACTCTTCATGAAAAATCTTTCTTTAAATTGCTTCTGTGCAGTCATACACAGTTCTTGTCTGTATTTCTGATTTCTTGGAAAAAGATACTTCAGGTATTACTTTAATAATCTGCGTCTTTGTGATCTGTCAACTTCAGATTATTCTTGCTATAGCATTGTCCAGCTCTGTCAAGGTTGAGGGATTCCAGAAATGATTTTTTTAGTATTGCGTGTTGGGGAGGAATCATACCCTTCAGTAAATCTGACTCATAAGTAACCACCATCTGGGATTTTGCTATCACTAATCAAATCTGACACTTCAGAAAAAACTTGCAGGTCCTTACTTGAAGTTCAACCCTTCAATGTACTTGTAAAGCAGTAAGTTACGTAGTTAATAAAAGTTTATACACATTTTGAGCAAGATACTGCAGAGGTATGCTCTACTACTATAGCAACTCTCTGAGCATGTGATGTGTTGTGAATCATCAGGATTTTAATGATATAAAACATCCTGCTAAAATCCAGTATTTTAGCATTATCTCCTAATTTGGGCTCAGCTCTTTAACTTTTTTGCTAATCTTCCCTAACTTTGTCTCCAGTAAAGGGTAAGATGGTGTACAAATCTAATTTCTTTTACAGTTACACCTAAAACTTTGATGCTGAATTTTTACATTCAGAGGACATGACAAACCTAAACCCATCTGTACAAGAGCTTAATGCTTTCACTCCTTGACTTCATTGTTCCAAGTATCCATATAAACTATAATCGTTGTCAATGTCTCCATATTCTGAACTAACAGCTTCCATTTGTAGAATCTAGCATTTCTTTATCTACCCTACCCTTTTCTGCAGGGTTGAGAATATTAACTTCTGTTTGTTCACCTGTTATGAAATCCTGTGATCAGGAATTCATGGTCATGCTTACCTCACTCACCTCTTATGTTTTTGCTGACAATTAAAAAAAAAAAAATTGTTTACAGGGCTCGTGTCACTTCATTGAAGCAAAATGAAAGGCTGGTTTTTCCATTTCAAATTTGACTGGAAGTTTACCTTGAAAATAATATAATCTCTTTTTATTTTGGACTGCTTCGTACCTTCTTCTAGCTGCCAAGTGTCAATCAGGTAGTGTTACTTGAAACTGGTGGATACAAAGCTGGACATGAGCCAGCAAGGCACACTCACAGCCCAGAAGGCCAGTTTCATCCCAGGTTGCATCAAAAGAAACCTGACCAGCAGATCAGGAGAGGTGATTCTCCCCCTCCACTCTGCTCTCATGAGACCCCACCTGGAGTACTGCATTCTGCTCTCAAGCTCTCAGCTCAGGAAGGACCTGGGTGTGTTGGAATGGGTTCAGAGGAGGGCCACAAGGATGATCAGATGACTGGAGCACCCTTCCTGCAAAGACAGTCTGAGAGAGTTGGGGATATTCAGCCCAAACAAGAAAAAGCTCTGAGGATACCATATAGCAGCCTTCCAGTACCTGAAGGAGGCCTACAAGAAAGCCAGGCAGGGACTGTTTGTAAGGGCTCATAGTGATTAGGGCCAGTGGTTTTCAACTAGTGCAGGGTAGGTCTGGGTTAGACATTAGGAAAAAGTTCTTTACTGATGCCCATGCTTACTGCAGGGGGATTAGACCAGATGATCTTTAAAGTTCCCTTCTGACCCACCCAACACATTCTGTGATTCTCTCAGCCTTTCCTCATATTGCAGGTTTCCCAGTCCTTTGATCGTCTTGGTGACCCTTCTCTGGACACTCTCCAGCCTCTCCATATCTTTTTTGCATAGCAGGGAGCAAAACTGAACACAGTATTTCAGGTGTGGCCTGACAAGTGCTGAATGGAGTGGGGTTATGACTTCTTTATCTCTGCTGATGATGTCCTTGTTGATGCCACCCAGAATCCTGTTGGCTTGCTTTGATGCAGCAGCACACTGTTCACTCATATTGAGCTTGTTGTCCACCAGGACCCCTGGGTCCTTTTCCACAGAGCTGCTCCCCTCCAGGTAGATCCCAGCCTGTGCTATGCTCTTGCATTAGGTTTTCTCAGGTGTAAGACCTTGCTTGTCCTTGTTGAACTTCATAAGGTTCTTGTTAGCCCACTCTCCCAGTCTGTCCAGGTTTTCTTGCAGGGTGGCTCTCCCTGAGGAAGTGTGCACTTCACTCAGTTTGGTGTCATCAGCAAACTTCATCAGGATACACTTGATCCAATCATGCACATCACTTAGGAAAATGTTAAACATTGTCAGGCTCAATATCAGTCCCTGGGGAACCCTACTTGTGACAGGTTGCCAGTTTGAAAAGAGCTATTTACCACTGCCCTCAGNAGCTATTTACCACTGCCCTCAGGGTGTGGCCTGTCAGCCAGTTCCCCACCCACCACACAGACCACTTGTCTAATTGTCTCGGATTCTTTTGGAAGGACATCTTTGAATGAATGAAAAGCAAATGGAGAATGGGTCACAGAAGAATGGGCCTGTAGCAATGCTACAGGCTTGGAGAAGGGTGGCTGGAAAGCTGCCCAGTGGAAAAGGACCTGCAAGTGTTGATTGACTACAGGCTGATGATGAGGCAGCTGTGTGCCAAGGTGGCCAAGAAGGCCAATAGCATCCTGTGTTATATCAAAAATAGTGTGGCCAGCATGATCAGGGAAGTGATTGTCCCCCTCTTCTTGGCAGAAGTGATTGTCCCCCTGTATTTGGCACTGGTGAGGCTGTGTCTCAAATACTATGTCCGCTTTTGGGTCCTTCACTACAAGAAAGATATTGAAATGCTGGAGCATGTCCAGAGAAGGGCAACAAAGCTGGTGGGGAGTCTAGAGCACAAGTCTTATGAGGAATGGCTGAGGGAGCTGGGGTTCTTTAGCCTGGAGAAAAAGAGAATGAGGGGAGACCTTGCTATCTTACAGCTACCTGGAAGGAGGTTGTAGCAAGGTGGGGATCAGTCTCATCTCCCAGGTAGCATATGATAGGGCAAGAGGAAATGGCTCAAGTTGTACCAGGGGAGGTTTAGATTGGATATTAGGGAAATTGTCTTTGCCAAAAGGATTATCAAACATTGAAACAGGGTGAGCAGTTGAGTTACCGTCCCTGGAGGTGTTTAAAAAATGTGTAGATGTGGTGCTGAGGGGTATGGTTTAGTGGTGGACTTGGCAGTGTTATGCATAACTTTTAAGAGTCCACCTATCTTAAAGGTCTTTTCCGATTCTATGAGACTGTTATCCTGCTGGAACTGGTGTGTGATGTTAGGCCATCTGAGGTTTCTGCGTGGCTTTTGCAGATGTGACAGATGTGTGGAGGGCCTGTGCCGATGGTATGGCAACTCGAGGACAGACAGGGTTCCCTGTCACCTAATCAGCACCAGGTGCCTGTGTTGAGGCAAACAAATTCCTCTTCAGATATCTGTGAATACTCTGTATGTCTCATACTCTTTTTGCTGAGATGTTCTTGGCTGATCTCCAGAAAATTTGGCAGAGCTGCTAACTTTGCAGTCCTTGCCCCATCCCTGCAGCAGCTCTGGCATTGCTGAGTAAACTGGAAAAGAAGCTGAGCTGTCTCCCTGAGCAGACACTACATAATTACGAAGAAATATGATGAAGTTAATGCTGCTGCTTGTTACAGCTTCTCTCTCATCATTTAAAAATCTATATAAACTCTTAATTGAAGCATATTTTTATTACTAAATCCAGAGGTAACAAAACTGAAGAAAAAGCAGTTTTGCCCTTATACTCTTCCCCCACCATTCTATGATAAAATACAGATTCTTGAAGTGGCTCAATACAATTGTCTCTTCTTTGAAGTTAATGGGATTAAATTATTTGTGATCATCTGTAGCTTTTTATTTGTGATTATCTGTAGCTTTCAACATAATGAAATTATCGATACTTCAGTTACAACTGTTTGTTTTCCTGATTCTTCCATGACCATCACCATCAGTGGTTTCAGAAAGGTTAATGTAACTTGGCAGTATTGACTGACAAGTGATAACAGTGTGTTCAGGATTTTATGTCAACATTTGCTCAGAGGAGCGATTGAACTGAATAACTGTTTTTCTTTTCTCTTCTTTTCTTTCTTTTTTTATTTTTTTTCTAAGGGCTTTCTTTTTGGATCTGCTAAAAATGCATATATTGCCAAATAATTGTGTCTTTACACAACAGCTTATTGCTTGCCAGTGATATTCTTACTGTATAACCAAGTCATTTTTGCCTATTTTTCTCTTTACTTGTCTTTGCAAGCTTGACTTATCTTGCATTATTACAGGGCTTGTGTTGCCTTAGGTAAGTTAGATTGTGTTCCTTTCTGCTCTGTTAGACAATTCTGTGTTTCTTTTGTATCTTTGCTTCAGAGCTGCCGTGTCAGTGGTACTTCAGATATTCAGGGACCACAGCGTGGTTGAATCAGGCCCAGTGTTAATGAATGAGCCAGTTAAGTATAGATCAACTTTCAAATACCAGACTGAGTCCACAGTAGTAACAGTCAGGAGGGTACTTCCAGCTTTTAAATTGTGTTCCTTAACAGACATGGAGTATTTAAGATTTGCAAAAAATGTATATGACATTGTTGACGTGTGTTCTCATTTTGAGTTGTCTGGTTGGTGTTAAATGGACTGCTGCTCAGGGGTAGGTTGTTAAGAAAAACGGGTGAGGTAATTTGACATCTTCTGAAAATACCAAACTAAATTTTTTCCTTTCCTTGTGCCTTCCAGATTAATTCCAACTTTGGCTTTATTTATTTTTTTTTTTTTTTATTAGATAGCAAACAACAAGGATGCATTGAGAAAGACTTGGAACCCCAAATTCACATTAAGAAGTCACTTTGATGGAATAAGAGGTCTTGCTTTTCATCCAGTTGAACCAGTCTTAATAACAGCTTCAGAGGACCATACATTAAAAATGTGGAATTTACAAAAAACAGCCCCAGCAAAAAAGTAAGATTTTTTTGGTCTTTGTTTCAAAAAACATTTTCATGTGTGACCTGATCTAGGTGTTCCTGCTTCAGCAGGGGGATTGGACTTGATGATCTTTCAAGGTCCCTTCCAGTCTCTTGATATTCTGTGATTCTGTGATTTATGAAGAAAAAAAGAAATTGTTCATTGAATTTAAGAGCAGGAAGAAGGAATATTCTTGGAGAAGGATGGAGACTTTTAAAGAGGGCCAGAAATAAATCCATGTGTGTTTGTGAATGTGTTTTTTTTGTGAAAATGAAAAGCATTCAATTTTTTTATGTCTTCCTTGTAGATAACATGTAAATTAATTTACTAGTTAAAATATTTTGGATGTGGCCTGTTAGTGTCCTTGCATGTGTATATAAATGTATAAAAACGCAGTTATATATCTGCATATTTATGTATACATACATATACATGTGTACAACGTTAACATTTGACCAAGGTGTTGCTGGGTTACTTTGTACATTACCTCATGTGTTTGGGAATTTGCAGAAATGAGAGCAAATTCTTAGCTGGGCTAATACCATACGGGAGTACATCATACCTTTTAGGAGGACTGGGCAAAGCCTGTGGTCTTCCTGCAGTCTGTAACTGATCGGTAAAGTCCAGAGCAGCTGTTTTTTTAAGTGGTTTGTAACTGTACTACAGCATCAGTATAAAAGCAGGGTGTCATAAGCTCATTTCCTCTGATAAGGATTGGGAACACTTCATGATACATTCCATGTGGTATTGATGGCCCTCCACTCTTTCCCCACCATCAGTATACCTACCAACTGGTTTGATTGAATCATAGAATTATTCAGGTTGGAAGAGACCCTTGGGATCATCAAGTCCAACCATCAGCCCTACTCCCCTACACAAACTATATCTTACCATATCTTGAAAGAGTGCAAAGAATTCCTAGACATAGGAAAAATCATGTTGGGAAAGGAAGTTGTGGAAGAAACACTTCAAAAGATGTGATTTTAAGAACTTAGTAATTCTGGCACGTTTTTATAAAGCAGTGCATAAGATCATATGTTAATGTTAAAACATGTTAATGTTTTCTTATGCTTCATTTAGGAGTGCTTCTCTTGATGTAGAGCCAATATATACCTTCAGAGCACATAAGTGAGTATTTTCAGAGAAACATTGTCATATTTGAGAAATACAAATTTTTAAGAAGACCTAGAATTGTTTTAAAAAGTAGATTCCACCTTGTCAAGTAGTGGTTTCATGTGATGCTTTTAGTTCCCGTGCTATTGAAAATATCTGCTTATGTTCATCTCCTTTCTACATAATTATTTATGTCTGGAGCTAGGTACACCACAGTTTTAAAAAGAAAAAAATCTACAAATTATATAGTTCAAATTTGATTAGGTGTTCTGTTCATCATTGCACTTCTTGCCTTTCTGTCAGTTATGTGGATCTGTAGAATTGAAGCTGTTTGCAGTGAATCAAAGTCTACTGAACTGGTTTCATGAAATAGCTGTAGAACTTTAAAAAAGGGGAAAAAAGTGTTTTATGCAAAATAACAAAGCCTATAGTTTACAAGTGTGACACTTCTCATATTTCATGACTGTAATGATTAAATTGTCGTGACTGTAGTTACGTTACCAAATATTGTGGAGCTTTTTTTGTTGGAAGTGTTGTAGCATGTGATCTGACTTTGTATTCTTCCTGTTGCAGTCTGTGCAGCAAGCGAATTGCGAGGGAAATGTAAAGATTCCCATTGACATTGTTTTTCATGTAAAAGAAATGGTAATAGTCAATATTTCTGGGGGTGGTTTCTTCCAGTGGACCAGTGCTCTGCGTGGTGATGAGCAGTAACGGTGAACAGTGTTACAGTGGGGGAACGGATGGGCTCATCCATGGCTGGAGTACAACCAACCCAAACATTGACCCTTATGACTCTTATGGTACGTAGCTGTCCCCCACACCAGTGATATTATAGATTTAGTGACATGAATGTTATGTGTTTAAAATAGTTACCCTTTTAGGTAATGCTTCTCTGAAAATTTAAAAGAGGTAATTTAATGTTGGCTTCAATTACTTTAAGTAAATTTTTGTTTTAGTACTGATGCTGGTTGATGTCATTTTCTTTAAAAAGGCTTTGATCTCATTACAATCTTGAGAAATGGCTAGATTGAAGAAAGTACAGGACTAAACCAGATACTTGTCAATTGCAGCAAACGTGTATTTTAATGTTATCTTCTTCCACAAGTCTCTGTGCACCTGAGAGGCAAAAGAGGTTGTATAGTCTGAGACCAAAGCTGTAGATGTTGTCTGCAAACAGCTAAAAAGGCCCCATTCAGTAAGATTTACCAGATGTGAACGGATGTCAACCTTGTGTCAGTGTTTTAAAACATTTTTTCACATCTTGTAACTTCAGGTGCCGTTTGCCAAAAGGTTGGCTTTTGGAAAAAAGGGACTGATTTGCCATTAATTAGTGGTTGTTTGAGAGCAAGTTTTACTACCAAAGTGTGTTTTGCCAACTTTGATACTGTCCCTTCTGCTGAAACATTGTTTTCTTCCATTACTTGTAAACGGAATTACTGAATGCCACGTATGCTGATGAAATTCAAACATCTTCTGTAGAAGAAAAATTTGGACTTCTATATTGTTATCACCTGATTGGTCTTGGGGTTTTTTTAATGGACTACTAGCTACTTAGGGTTTGTCCATAAATGCAGACCAAGATACAACTACTGACTTAGTTCAAGTTTTGTTATGAAACATGTTTTCTTCTGTTTTGTTCACAGATCCTTCTGTTCTAAGAGGTGCTTTTGTAGGCCATACAGATGCAGTGTGGGGTCTGGTTTACAGTGGAGTGCACCAGCGCTTGCTGTCCTGTTCGGCAGACGGTACTATACGTCTATGGAAAGCTACAGAAATTGCTCCAGCTCTCAATATATTTAACGATAATCAAGGTACAGAAAATTGTCCTATCTTAAAGTTCTTGAGCATCACTGTTCAGACTGATATAATTTGGGCTACTGAATAGAAATCCTTCTTGTTTGTTTGTTTTGATGGATTTTACATATTTATGAATGTTTTGGGGAAGAGTAAATTTCAGGTCCCTTCTTTGACACCATCTGAATACACTGTGCCTTCTAGATTATGTTCCTTGTGCCTCTAACATAGGGGTTTTCAATGTTTCTGTTTTAATTATTAAATTTAAGGGGAAGGTAGAAGTCTGGCCTCACAGAGCTAAGCTTTGGGGTTTTTGTATTCTAAACTGAAATGAAACCCAGTTACAAAATTCGAAGATCCTCCTTTGAAACTAAGTTTTCTTATGACTTACTAAGAACCTTTAACAAACTCTCTAGAATATCTAGCAGTCATCATTTAAGTCCTTTAGATAAACCATTGTAGCCTTACCAGGGTGCTGCAGTTAAGCAGGCATGGCAGTGGTAGAAAAGGTCACTTTAGAAATAGTACGGTTTCTTCTCACACCAATCCTTTTTGGCTTTTTTGGAGTACCTGTAGGTAGGTACCACCTTTTCTGAGCATCATTTCTGAGGTCACGTGTCCAAGACAGACGTTTCTCCCATGAATGTTTAGAGAAAGGTGATGGTATTCCTGCATTATCCAGATCTGTGGACATGAGGTTGCTTAACATCTCACACTCTACCTCTTGCTCCTTCTCCTGGCATCTGTTACAACCAGTGTTGTTCTTTCACGTAGCAGACGGTACACAGGACGTTCAAGGAGAAAAACTCTACAGGTTATTTCCTATACCCGAGCTCTGCTGATTTGGTCTGCTGTCATGTAGTGTTCAGATAACTACACTGTAAGGAGATCAGATGCATAACATAACAGGCAGGATGGATAAAGCTTTGTAATATGAGTTCCTAACATATTTATGTAACTTTCCCTGATGACAGTGTCAGTGTATAAAATTTACAACTGGAATGTTTTGGGTTTTTTCTGAAGGTCTGAATTTGCCCAGGTTTACAGAAATGTTCATCACCTGCCATGTAAGTGGTTTTACCACTTCAGTTGCAAGTCCTTTTGTTCGATGTAATGGAGGTTTGTTTGAGAATTTCTTTTACATTTATAGGAAGAAAAAGGGGGCAGGGAGTCCATATTTTCTTAATTTCCAAGTAGGTGTCCTGGTTTGAGGTAAAACAGAACCAATTTTCTGTTTTACAATTTTACTTTTACTTCTGTCCAGATGCAGTTTCAGATACATCTTTTTAGTAAAAAATGCTGATAAGCATATAAAAAAAATAGGATTAAAATAGTGATCATACAGGACAGTGTATTTAAATTGGCGTAATGTAGATTTTAAAATGTAACATTTCCTTTCATAATGATGGCTCTTTGGATATTCAGGCGCTTATGGGTTGGGATTTTTGTTTCTTTTTTGATTTTCTGCATACCAAGTAAATCTTCTGAAAATGTTCTCTCCATTGCTTTCCAGAAATGGGAATCCCTTCATCAGTAGATCTCGTGAGCAGCGATCCAAGCCTCATGGTAGCATCCTTTAGCAGTGGACATACTAGCATTTTTAACATGGAGACACGGCAACAAATTCTTACCCTGGAGTCCAGTGTGGATACTAGTATGTATCAAAACCACCATCCTCCTACCCCCACCACAAAATAGTGCTCGTGTAAAATCAGTACTGTTGATAGGGTTTTTTTGGTGTTTCCAAACAATTAGGCAGTGTCATGATAAATTGTAGCATGAATTATGTTACAAGCTTTTGAGATGTAGCAGTAGATTATTACTGCTAGAGCAAACCTTGTGGGTATTTCAGTAGAAGCCCACACTATCTGGATTACTCTTCCAAGGAACAGGAGCACAAGGAAAAGCATACATTTCTTTAATACAGCCCAGTGATCTTTGCAGCTTCAGGTTTTCCATTCTCTCTTTAGTCCAAAATGGTAAGATAGAGTTAGTATCAGGAAAATCTAAAGTTAAATTTATTAAAAAAAATGGGGGTGTGTATGTGGATTTGTTTTTATTTTTCCTCAATTGTATCCC
>VZTM01008000.1:5171-21104 GCA_013400555.1 Jacana jacana
TACACTTCACTTAGTTATTTTTATTTGGGGTAAGATAGCAAATTCTTTGTCCTAAAGCACGTGGGGTCCAAAAGATTAGCATGCTTTACACGTCAAGAGGGATCCAAAATCTCAAAGAAGTATTTAACCTTGTCATGAAAGTCATGAGTATCATGGCCTAATACACGTGGTATTAAGACTGGAAGTAAGGAGTACAACAAAAATTTGCAATGTTGTTAACAATGTCTTCCCCAGAAACCTTTTAGTAAAGATGATAAATCTCAGGCCATAATGTCAAATAATTTATGAACTGAAAATAATATCTTTTTTTCTTTTTGAAAATTCTCCATGCATGGAGTAGGATTTTTTCACTTAAATCTATTTTATTGGAATTTTAACAATTAAATGCTGTAAGTAATGACTAGATTGAAAGGAAAGGTTATGACTAGGTGCAAAGGTTATTTTGATCCTCCCTGATCTAAAGAACAAAAATTAAAACACCTGGTTGGAAATGTGACACATTTTTAGACATAATTCATGCTTAAATTCACTATAAATAAACGTACATAGAATAGCACAGGCTTATCCCCAAATTTCTAAAACAATCATAGATCTCATGATATTAAGTCATGATACTAAACTCTCTAAGTTGTAAATTCAGAATAGAAATTGCATTTGATTGTTAAAAGACCGAGGAAAGGCACTAGATGCTTTTTAATCACATAGGTCATGTTTTCAAAACATATTGATTATAACTGACTTCATGAGACAAATATTGACGCATTCAAGGCCTCTGAAATATCTCACAGAGCTTCAAGTATAACACTGAGGTTTGCCTTTTACCTTTTCACTCTTGTACAAAGGACTGTTGAGGAATTGTGATGTAGTTGAGCGTATTGGATTCCAATCCTGGACTCCATACACACTTAGTCATTGACAAGGTTTATTAACCTTATACCTGCCCTGCTTCTATGTATTTTCACTATTGCGTTCCACAAATGCTGTTTTCATTTTAGCTAGTGGGTGGACAGTATTTACTATATATATTTTAAAGTAATAGGAACTTGCACTTTTATACAGGACAGATTTTTCCATTTCAAACTGATAAACTACATTGCTAATTTGAGCTTGTGTACTTAAACATCCACAAGATAGCTGTCCAATCAAAAAGAAGAATTCGTGATGTTTTAACTGTGTTCTAAATTGAGAACTGCTTATGGCTGTCTACCCACATGCTTTATACAGCCTGTGAAAGAAAAAAAAAAAGAAAAGGACAAAAGGAGTATTAAGAAATCTTCGATTTTGCCTTCAAATATAGTTACGTAGGAAAATATGAAGAGCCGAGGGATACAGACACATTAATTTATGAAGGACTACTACATACCATTATCAAAGTATCTGACTGTTGAATTTCTTGACACACTGGGGTCAAAATTTGCCATTAAGGGTGCAATATATTGTGTAGCTGTTAGCATTCGATGCACAACTTCTCCAGTATATATGAAACCTACAAAAAAAAGGAAAAAAAAATTAAGACCATTTTGGTAACTTCTGAAAAGATTTAATATGATAGCAGGTTGAACTAGGCATTGCCAGAGCATTAAAAGGTCATCTGAGAGAAATTTATCCCACCACCAGCTTTAGAATGAATTAAGTAAAGCTAAAATTTCAGGAAAATATCGGTGATCACTGCGAGAAAAATAAGACCCAAGTAGAAAAATGCAACAATTATTTCAAGAAGCACATTTTCATACAGAAATAAAGACAGAGTAAACTCAAGGAAGAATAACTCAACTTATAGACAAAATGCAGATATGTGGCATTATCAAAATAAGCCATTTACCACCATGCATTTTCCATCGTGCTTTTTACCCCTTCCAAAAATCTCCTTTTTTTTTTGCTTTTGCAAACTGTCACCTCTTTAAAAGTTAGTCTAAACCTGTTTCATATTTTTTGAGACACAAACTAAGAGACTATTTCAGACAAGAAGAGGTGATAACCTATAAAGAAAAAGATAGGATTTTTTCATGATTATAAGCCAAGCAGTATTTCTGCTACATTCTCTGCAGTGTCAGATATGCTGGAAACATGTGGCAATGATAAAGAGGTGAGCTAGGAACCTAGCTGTCTTGTTTAATTTGGTATATGCCTATGTATTCAAATGATACAGGAGATGTCCAGAAATTAAAATACTAAATTAATTCTTAGGACTAAATTACAACTGTCTTTTTTTCAGGGCAGGAAGAGAGGAGATTCAGTTAAATATCTAAATACCACTTTTCTCTTTTGCCAATTGATAGGGAGTGAGTAACACCAATTAAAAAAAGATATCTGTATAACTATATATAGATATATAGTCTATATATCTGTAGATCTATGGTTGTTTTAAATATTCATGGATAAGCTTGTGCCCACACATATTTACAAGTCATGTATAGAAACGGACTTTCAGAATATACAATTGTGGCTGTAATTTTACTCTATTACTCATCATTTTAGAATAGCCAACAGTCCTGCCAAAGTATTTTCCCTGAAAAGCATTTCCTTTATTTCCTGTTTATTGCTGTCTGCCTCTAAAATATCATTCCCTTGAGAAGTAGTCCCTCATGTTTATTAGACATTTTACATACATATAACTTCACAGAATATTTGTGCTGCTTGTTATTTCTGTGGTCCCGTGCAAATGTATTTTAACACGAGCTTGGGTAATTCTATAACCTTGAAACCATCCCTCAAAAATATTTTTAAGACAATATAAATAAAACATTTGAATCCATATTCATGTATTACAATTAGCCTTAAATTCTTCAGTACTTATTCATCCCCTGCACAATGGTCCTATCTTTACACACAGTTTCCCTTTCATGCTTTCATCTCATTTACAGTATAAATGTCACCATTATAACTAATAATGAAGCAGATACAATAGAAAAAGAAAGGACTTAATTCTGCTGGAACACATAACTAAGTAAATCAGCCCAGGTAATTAGTAACCACAGAGCGTATTTCCAAGTGTTTGCCGGATGCAGCTTTACTTTAGACAAAAATGGAAAGCAGGAGGTGGATGATAGCTGGGAAGCAGGCAGGCCTTGCGTGAAGATCATTCTAATGAGAACTCCAGTCATGCATTGGAACAACTTGAAAAGAAACACAAAGTCATTTCAAATCATCCCAGAGATTCAAAGGCTGAAGCCACTGTTGAGCATGGACATTTTATCATTGCCACTACAACTTAAAGAAGGCAGCATGTAAAATTAACTTACTCCAGAATGGACTTCCACAGAAAATTGGCTTATACTATCTGTGACCTAATTTTCTGACAGTGGTAAATGCCCATGGTTATTTCATTTAGTCAAGCAAGAATTTTTCAGACCTGTAATTTCCTGAACCACTTAATCTCTCCTTTGTTGAAGGGGTTGGTAGAGCTCTTTTCCAAAACTCTCCACAAGTACTATACCTAGAAACATAATATGGTCCCAAAATCTGGAATGGAGACAAATAGGAAAGAGTGCTTGGCATTTTGTAAGTTTTATATGTATATATAAATCTAACTAAAACTAGGGATGAAGTAGCCAAGCCACTTGTAAATCAAGGAGAGTATACTCCTAGTCCTCATAATGTATAAATGCACACTCATACAGAGACGGAAAAAATGAGTATATATATATACAGCTGCTTAAATATGAAAGCACAATTCCACTTGATATCAGACCTTGACTTGATTTAAAAGATTTTACATCTGAATTTATCCATGCCAAAATATGCTTCATATTTGTTGCATTTTAACATATTACATTTACATATAAGATTTAACATTCAAGATTACAACAACCTGTCTTCTTTCTATTCCTAACAGTGCACAACATTACGACTTAGAAAGTTTTTTGACAGTGCTTGGCAAGAGCGCAGAATAACAGAATACAGGTTCACAGCAGCACAAGCAATGAGCCTTTTGAAGCTGCTACTCTGCCTCTAAAAAAAATATGATAGGTTATGGAATATGCAGGCAACATAAAAATGAAACATGTAGGTTGGTAACTATCTTGTCCTTAATAAGACCCTGCGTGAACAAGTTACATAAAACTGAGCCTGGTTTTATATATGTGACATTATGATACACTGGTTCTGTACTTTAGTATTTAGCTGAATTAGAACAAAAAACCCCACATTGGATTATAATTTTACATGTGATTTATTTTTAAATATCTGAAACAACTGGTCATATCTTAAAAGCATCATACTGAATACAGGATATAAATGAATTATACTTTTATGTGCTTGTGATGATTAGTCTCAATTTTAAGAATGTACATTTCAGATGCTCAATACTTCTTCAGAGCTATTATGACAATTCAGCCTTTACTTGTGTGGTGGATTGACCTTTGCAAGCTGCCAGACCCCCACCCAGCTGCTCTCGCTCCCCTTCCGCAGCAGGACAGGGGGACAAAATAAGAGAAAAAAGCTTGTGATTACAGGTACAGACAGGGAGAACTTGCCAGCTACTGTCATGGGCAAACCAAAACTGACTTAGGGAAAATTAGTTTAATTCATTGCTAGACAAAACAGGTATGGATAGTGAGAAACAAAGACAAATTAAAACAATACCTTCCCCCCACCCCTCTCATTTTCCCAGGCTCAGTGACATTGCTTCATTCCTAACCTTTCTACCTCATCCTCACTGCTGAGCAGTGCAGGGGACCAAGCAACGTGAGTTGCGGTCAGTTCATAACACTTCCTCTCAGCCACTCCTTCCTCCTAACATTTTGTTCTGCTCCAGTGTAGGTTCTTCCCACAGGCTTCAGTCCCCCAGAATAACCCTGCTCCAGCACAGTTCCTCCAAGGACCATGATTCCTTCAGGACATTTCCAATGTTTCTGGTTTGGGGTTCTCCAGAGGCTGCAGCATGGATATCGGCTTCAGCATGAGCTTTTCAATGGGCTGCAGAGAAATACCTGCTCCAGCCTGGTCTCCTCCACAGATACTTTGGTGCTTGGATGACCTCCTCCCCCTCTTTCTCTCACACTGGTGTTCACAGGGTTGTTTGCGTGCTTTTTCCTTTGCCCTTCACACTGCTGTGCAACATTTTTTACCCTTTCTTAAACATACTTTCCCAATGGTGCCACCAGCTTGGCTGATGGGCTCAGCTGTCTCCTGCAGCAGGTCAACTGGAGGTGGCTGGATCTGTGTCTGTCTGACACGACAGCCTCTCACCTCCTTCTACAAAGGCAGCCACACCACTACTAAAACCTTGCCACAGACTCCTAACACAACCTAAGACTTAATCTAATATTTTACTTGTTTCATGTACTAGCTACTTCATATTTTATTTTATATATCCACTATTTTACATAATATGCAACAATAATATTATTTATCTGCATGACTGGAATTTCTAGTATCTTGCTAAGAGTTCATTTATTTATTTTTTAAATCTACTCGTTTTCTAGTAGAAGATAGATGGAAAGTTGGAGCTGAAACAGAGCACTTAATGTACTCAGCAGTTGCTAGCTCTTCCCCAGGTTAGGGCACTCCCATTCCTCTTGTCTTCTAAAAAGGGAAAAATGTTCTGGGAAACAGAAAACGATCTAGAGAAAAATCATTTTGTAGGCTGCAAAATAAAAGATTTAATGCAACCTGAGATACCAAAAATTTGAGAGCTTGACTGAATGGTAGGTAACTTCCACCAAAGATTCATGAACCAACTCATCAAGTATTTTTGCCATCATGGTACAAGTTGGCTTGTGTACCTTTTATACAGCAGCATTCATGTTTCAAGTACAGAAATCAATATTGCTTTTATGATCTACAAAGCCTGATGTGTTTTAAAGGTAACTAACTGCTCCCTTTCCACATTGGTTGAGATTATCTGAAGTGTCTCAGGGAGTCCCTAGTGAAGGCTTTTTTTGCTACACAATGTGCCTTGAGAAGTTGGCTCAGAGGGAAGCTAAAGACACACGATACACATTTTCTTTGAGAGAGCCTACTTACTTCCAGATCAGAGAAATGAAAAAATGATACTTGGAATTTAAGACCAAATGAAAAAGTACGCATTAATAAAACCCAAACAAATAGAGTGGTAAAAGAACCTGGATCTCAAAGAACAAATCTAGCCATCTCATACAAAATATTAACTGTAAAAAGAAAAAAGACTGCTTTGGGGAAGGAAAAAAAAAAGTTCATTTCCATATCAGACAGCTAATGTTAGGCAAAACCTTATGTTAAAACCCTTAGTAATACAACAAGCTGTGGTTACTTAGCTGGAAAAGGGCCTGCCTGCCAGCAGTGGCTGAACAATTGAAGGTTTTGCATGAGACTGT
This sequence comes from Jacana jacana, assembly GCA_013400555.1. NCBI lineage: Eukaryota > Metazoa > Chordata > Aves > Charadriiformes > Jacanidae > Jacana > Jacana jacana. The sequence goes on from VZTM01008000.1 coordinate 11,468, forward strand.
CACTGGGCAAAGGCAGAGCTGCCATTTGAGTGCACAGATCAGTTTACCTGAGTGCTCTTGCAGCATATAAACTAGAGGGGGAATAGCAGAGCAGCTTCCATAAAACGGAACCGGAGGAAAGTGGTAACCCTAAGAGGCCAGGCTCCAACCCATGTCACCCAAGGGAAAGTCTTGATTTCAGCTTGCATATTCACATGTGCAACAAGCTTTGTAAAGATGAAACAACACAGTGTCACACCCCTCCACCCTCCCCCAAAATCTCTTGTTGCACAGAGGAATCATTTCTCTCATTTCTCCCTTCTCCTTTTCTTACTTACTTACCCTTACTTAAGCAGGGTAACAGTACATGACTTCTGCTACTCATTTTCCTCCAAAGCGTTCTGAAAACTGTTTGTGCAGCCAAGAGAGAAAAACTGCAGAGGAACTAGCAGGAGCTTCCTTGTTCTCTGGCTACTTCTCTTTTGGTCTGAGTATAATCAAAGCCTTCCTAGGGATCTACCCTGAGGCATTTGGTGGTATCTCATATGACCCCAAAGTTACCTTAACAGATAGCAGTGCCTCTACTCCATCTTTACCATCTTAGATGCAGCCCACTGCCCATTTTTTATGGAAACCAGAGTCAGCACCAGTACTGTACAGATTAAGATTCACCATGATTTTCACAACCTTATCACCAATTTAGCAATTATGTATTGTTGAAACACGGACATAAAACAGGATGTTATCTACCTCCTCTGAGGATCTAATCCCCCATCCCTGATGAAGAAGATAGCATGAGAGAAACTATAACAAACTTACTTTGGCCTTGTTTAAAAACACTCACCATAACCAGCCGTGGGGTAACAAAGTGTTTAAAGCTTGGTTTCTGTCAAGCAAATTTGGGTATCACTGACCAAGACAAAGATAAGCTGCTCACAACTTCATAGGAGCAAAAAATCCCTGACATTCTAAAATTGATTCATACGTCATCTTGGTGTCTTCAGCTGCCAGAGACACTGTTTTAGCAAAGAAAAAAGTTTGGAAAGTGGATGAAAACTTCTTCCTTTCTCCCACTTGCTGACTATGATCACTGGAAATGCAAAAAGGTGCCTTAATTTCTCTTGTTAAATTAGTATTTGCCATGACAGTAGGAAAAATAGACCAGAGATAGAGACTGAGAAGTAGGGTAGGAGAGTTTGTATAAACATTCTGTAAGACTGATGTTCTAATAGTAATTTCAAAAATGAAAATAATTCTTGGACTTAGCACATTCTGAGACAAATATTACTGTATTTAATTCTACCCAGCAACATCTCAGCATATCTGCATGAGGTTAGCCTAAAGACCATTTCAGAAATGTCTGGATATTCCCATTTGCAAATAGAAAGCTGCAAATAAATTAAAAAGGGAAAGCAGAGTACAGTTTGTTGCTACTTGTAGCTAGGAAACCCAGATTTAGGTAGTGAAATAAGAGCTAGTGAAGCAAACCTGCACCCCCCACAAAGATTACTGGAATGTAAGGGAGGGAACTGCTGCCTCTGTCCCAGGGCCACTCCATGCTGTGGGGACTCTGTATCATACGCTTTCTTGCTCAAATTGCTCCAGTACCCTGGGTCCAGACCTACTAGTGAGCCCAGCTCAATGGGCCCAGCCCACAGACATCACATTTAAGATCTCTTTTATTTGCCAGTCATATGCTAATATGTACCTACACAAAGAAATCCCCAAAAGTAAAACCACTAAAATCTTTCACTATATGAGCAGATATTCCTTAATGCACTTTCTCTGTAGTGAGATGGTGGAGAACACAGACATCCTTTGGGAAACCTATGGCCTCATCTGCGTTCAGCACAACCAACCAAGCTTTCCCTAGTAGCAAGGCCAGAAAATTTTAGGAGCATTTTTGCTTAGGCACATATAACCATCAGCTGAGATCAGTATAAGATAGACAACACAAGCATAACTCAAGAAGATATTAATTTGTGTTTTCAAAGTGTAAAAAAATCCAAATTGTTCTATGACTGGAAAACACCACCTTTTAAGCAACTGGTTCTCATACAGTCATTCACTTCTAAAGGACTTTTGTAAACAAAGCTGTATTAAAAATCAATGCCTAATAAAATCCTGACATCCTTTTATTCATTAGCCATTCAGTAAAACTCATTTCAATTGCAGCAGACAAAGAAATTAATTTGCAAAAGTCTCTGCTCTGTTCAAACAAGTGAATAAATTATGTTTTGTACCACATGTAAATGAGACTATAGAAACTTGACTCCTCCTGTTAAAGACTTCCACGCACATGAACACCTATGAAAGGTCCCTTCCAACCTAGGCAATTCTATGATTCTAGCTCTTTCTTTTTAATAAATGTAATTGTTCTAAGTGCTAGGGTATGATTCAGCCCTTTTTTGCAGCTGCTATTCTCCAAGGTGATAAAATATTATTTTTTCAGATGCACCTTCTTATTAGAAGACATTTGTTTGGACTGACACTGTATAAACATGTTCTTGAAATAGTTAATATAACAGTTTAATTTAACTCTTTTTCTTTAATTTACCTTATTACAATTATAACCAACATCATAGAAATTAATTGAGAATAAGTAGACCAGATCCCTAACCAGTGAAAGGTGTTTGAACTTTATTAACAAGTAGCATTCACTTTCTGTCTATAAAGTTGTTACATGTTTTTTCCATTTCAAAGTATATAAAAATATTTTCCATCAATTTATGATCATATCTGATACCTCAGTTGGGAAAGATCAGAGCTGCAATTTTTTTCTTTGGTTGAAAGCCCAGTAGGATACTAAATTTTTTTGGTAATTATTTTAATTAAAGCTGCTGAGAACAACTTCAAAATTTTGAATTGCATTTTATTTTCAGGGTGTTTCTTGTTCCCCATCTTGCTGTTTCTGACATACCACTTATTTTCATCTTATGTTCTTCTTTTCTCTTCAGCTGTGACAGTAAAAAAACTGATGTATCTTCTTTTTTTCCTGGAATTAAACTACTAAAGGACTCAAAAGACACTTTCATATTCAATAGAAAAATGGCAAGATGTGCCAAGGGGGAAATAAAACATACCACAGCTAGTGTTGCTCACATACTTATTTGGTAACGCTGACAAATATTGCATAGTTATAAAAAGGATAGCTCACAAAACTCTGCACTGCATATTTTTCAACTATGCTAAATTTCTTTTCCCCTGCTCTTTTCCTGATATTTATCCACCAACTACTTTATGATGAAGCAAATTAAAGAATATGCTACACTATTAAGTCTGTAAACTATACCGGAATGGTGAACACTAGAAACAGATAATGTCTTTCGAACACTGTCCTATATAGCTGTATTAATATTTCTTTGAGACTTCACTGAAGTAAGCTAAATTATCCTAGATGGCTAATTTATTGTTATGTCTGTGGAATAATGTTATCATCACTGTAATTGCATGAAGATTACAGTGTAATTAAACAAAAGGATAACAGCAACTCCAGATCTTTCAGACAATTCGTGAAAGTTAAATACCTTAATGGGCTTCAAGATCAGTATAAAAATGGACCAATCTCTCACACTATTCTATAATTTTTTTCAGCCTTCTGGGAAAAAAAATAATTAGAGGCAGATTATACATATATTTTGGCATCACTTCTGCTTGACTAGATTGAATGCACCAACCCATTTTCTCTTTCAGCCTGAAAAGTGGGCTATCTGAAAGCTAAACCCCAGAGGGCACAACAGTGTTTCTTAATAATATAACCTTAAAAGGACTTCTTCTGTATGTCTCAGAGAAATAAGAAAAGCTAGCCAGAACCCTCACATCCTTGAGGATATGCTATTTTATAGAGAGATATTTAAAGACCAGAAGATCAGCTTTTCACCACTATTTGTTGCTGCTTTGTTAATACTGAAAGCATTACCTGGAAAAATTGAGGATGTGTAATGTATGTTATTCAGTAAATGCCAATATGTTTCCTAGCTTGCTGTAGCTTCCTCACTACTCACAGTTGTTGTGGAAAGTATATGATCTGGTGAAATGTAACCTGTTCTGATGACTATCCTATTCAGTTCAGCAAAGGGATTTAGGGGATTATGTATCATGAAACTTCCAGTGGAGGCTTTTCTTCTGATAAGCCACAAGACATCCCTTGCCAGAAGGTTGCTAGATATCATTAGGAAGAGTATAGGAGCAAGAGAAGCACTTTTAAGCAAGGACACTCCAATGAACTGCAAACAACTTGAAAATTTAATTGTAACTTTTAATGACTCTAAATTGTGAATTCTCTTGAGTTCAGGAGAAACAAACACAAAGGTTATTTAGAGCCTAATGACTTGCATCAGTTCCTGTCTGATCAGGCACACACTTCCCCAGAGAAAATTCTTGGACAGAGGCATGAAATACAGTATCTACTCAGTGAGATATCGCTATGCGATAGCTCCCAAGTGCCTCTCAGCTCTGGTCAAACAAAGACCAATGAGGTTCCTAGACAGGCTGGAACCAGAGAAAAGATGTTGGCGGGAGGATTATCTTGCCTGGGCCGAATAACTTTGCAGCTGTGTCATAGCAGTAACCTTGGTGCTCCTAAATCCTAGGATGAGGCTTGAATAGACCTGCTGGGGGGAAATATAATTTTGCAGTCTATTTCTGATATAAGTGTCTTTTCTACTAGTTGGGTAAAATATCCTCATGCCTGAAAGGCTCTTGTCATCAATAAAAAAGTTTGGATGGAACTAAGGAAAATGGTCTTTTAATGTTTGAAAACATTAAAAAAAAAATTGTTCATCTTTGAATCAAACTGTTGTAACATCAATTACAGAGTTTTTTCTTTTGCTGCTGTGTCTCTCTCCTCCTGTATTTCCACAGAGTCTAATGAAAATAACTGTCATAAGCTTTTCTGCTTGCCCTGATTATTCTCCACTTCCTTCTAACTCTTGAAGCTAATTCTTACCTTGAAAAATCGCATGAAATGTAAATCACATGAATCGTGTGAATGTAATGAAATAATAAAAGACTTTCAGGTTATGATGAAATAATTATTTTCCAAAGTTTTAAAAAAAATAAGTAAAAAAAAAATTTAGAAACTATTTTCATTAATTTTATAGACATTTATAACAAAAAGAAAACAATATTGCAGACGAGAAAGATTACTTTTAGAATTTTTAAAAGTCTGTTTAAAATTAATGCATAACTTGTTTCTGCTGTAGTAATCACTGTTCTTTAAATAGAAGTTTGGGATTATTAAGTATGAGATTAATTCCACACCCATTATATAATCTTATTATATTAGTTCTATTAATCCTTCCTAAATTACTCAAGATAATCCTATGAATATAATATTCACATCTATCTAGCTGCACTTGGACAGTGATGAGTGGTGTTCCTCAGGGGTAGGTACTGGGACTAGCGCTGTTTAAGAACTTTGTTGGAGACATGGACAGGGGGATAGAGTGAAACCTAAGCATGTCTGCTTATGACAGCAGGCTGTGTGGTGCAATTGACACACTGGAGGGAAGGGATGCCATCCAGAGGGACCTGGACAAGCTTAAGAGGTGGGCCTGTGCAAACCTCATGCAGGGTCCTGCACCTGGGACATGGCATTCCCAGACACAAATACAGGTTGGGTGGAGAATGGCTGGAGAACAGCCCTGAGGAGAAGGACTTGGGAGTGATGGTGGATGAGAAGCTCAAATTGAGCTGGCAGTGCACACTAGCAGCCCAGAAAATCAACTGCATCAAAAGAAGTGCGGCCAGCAGGTCACAGGAGGTGGTTCTACCCCTTTATTCTGCTCTTGTGAGACCCTACCTGGAGTACTGTGTTCAACTTTGGAGTCCTCAGCACAGGAAGGACATGGACCTTTTAGAACAGGTCCAGCGGAGGGCCACAAAGATGAACACAGGGACCGAGCACCTCTCCTATGAGGACAGGGTGAGAGGGATGGGGTTGTTCAGCCTGAAGAACAGAAGGCTCCAGGGAGGCCTTATAGCAGCCTTCCAGTATCCTAAGGGAGCCTACAGGAGAGCTGGAGAGGGACGCTTTGTCGTGAAGTGTAGTGACAGGACAAGGGGTGATGGTTTTAAATTGCAAGAGGGAAGATTTAGATTAGATACTAGAAACTCTTGACAGCGAGGGTGGTGAAACACTGGAACAGGTTGCCCAGGGAAATTGTGGGTGCCCCATCCCTGGAAGTGTTTAAGGCCAGGCTGGATGGGGCTTTGAGTAGCCTGGTGTAGTGGGAGATGTCCCTGCCCATGGCAAGGAGGTTGGAAATCAATGATCTTGCAGGTCCCTTCCAACTCTATCCTTTCTATGATCTATGCAAAATAACATCAAAGAACATGTCAGGGAAGACTGCAGAGGATGGTATGCATCATTAGAGAAGTTTCAGAGAAACCATTAAATTGTATTTCACATAAAAACTATGATTGAAATAGTATAGCATAAAGGAGTTCTTATGCTAGAAGGAAGCTTTTCAGGAGGGAACTTAGCTCTGTCTTCTTCTACTGCTAACATCCTGCCATAGGTACATGCTCATCAACAAACAAGTTCCTTGTTTGCTCACCGCATTTGTTTGTGCTGGACACAGAGTTCAGAGGGAACACAGTATGGATTTGCGTCAAGCAGGACTAGTTGGCAGTGAACATACAGCTCAAGACAAAAAGATAGAAACTGGTAGATGTTCATGTGCAACTGGGCTTCAGGGGAGCAAGGTCATGTGTATCTATTCAGAAAGTTCTCAGTCACACGCATTTCTCAGTTAAAGCTGGGTGTAACACAAGCATATTACCCTGGTCTCTAGTTCAACTCTGCATCCCCCCTAGGAGGACCCCTCTAACGCAGCCATTGTGAGGGAAGGCAGACAGCTTTGCCCCCTTTCTGTGATCTCACCGTGATGACTGGAACTGGATATACCACTCAGCAGAACCCACTGAACTGTTTATTTCCCCTCTGTGAATTACTGGAGGGTGATGCTTTGATGAGGAATCTCTACCCTGGGTCAAAAATAAATAAACCCATCCCAGACCAAAAACCATTTTTTACCAAGACTGATTTGCTGGTCTACCTCTTACTAAACTAGAGGGAGGTGGCATGGGCAGGGAAGGTGGGGGTAGGGGGCTGGTGAGCTGAAGAGGAATGGGCAGCAAGCAGGGAAACCAATACTCAAAAAGTATTGTAGTAACAGACACACTATATCCTGAAGTTGAAGCCACCAATTTTGGGCTCATCCTTTCTTTGCCTTTTTTCTCCACTCATTACCTCATTATTACTTTGGGCCACTCTCTTCCACTGTGGAATGAATCTATGAAAACATCTGGCTTAGAGCTACACAAACAGAACAAAACAGAGATCAGGCAAAAATCTAAGTGGGTAATAACTAGAATATATTAGTGTCAGTGTTTAGAGTTTGGAAATTAGCTCTGGTATCATCAGTAATTCCCTTGTGTTTCTTCTATTTCATTGGATTAGTTTACATTAAAGCAAATTACATTACATGAAAGCTCTGTAGTCATTTGTATTTCAAAGCCCAGCAACAGAACTTCTACAAACTGGTGGGGAAATGAACCAATTTCCCTTTGATAAAGGCAAATATTGCCTGGATACAGTGTTTCTTTATTATATTTAAGCTTTTACAGAATTTCAATACAAAACACCTTCATGAGAAAAATGGATATTGACATATGATTTACTAATACATGATGGAGATAGGAAAAGCAAAATGTCTTTCTCAGTGTTAGTTAATACAGGAGGATATCTACTCAGATCCAGAAAGATGAAATTTTCTCTAAGAAAGTACTTTACCAAAGGACCCATAAAGGTATCAGGAAAATCTTTAGTGTCAAACTGTGTAATTGTGCTCTCTCTTCAGATTAATAATTGTAATCAGAGAAAAAGCTTTTCCATATCTTCTTATTAGGACAGACCCGTGCTACATCACAGTTCCACCAAGTCCAAGGTTTTAATAATCTAATCAAAAAGAATTAATAGGAAAAATACTCAATACCAGTTTGCATCAGCTGACAACAAACTTCCACCCTGGGAAGCATATTAGCCTCTACTCTGAACACAAAGACTGCAGTAAAAGTAACAGCAGTATAGTTGTAACCTTTAAAATAGTGTTTGTGTGTGTGAATAAGGGCTCTAAAGAGAAGGGTGAAATGATGTATATTATGCTCATAAAAAGAAAAAAAAAACAAGGAAAAGGGGTTCAAATTCAAATCATGTTTTTAAAATGTGGGTTGCCCCTTAAAGGAAAAGAATCTTAGCAGTAAGCTTGTGTTGGAGTTGTGCATGCAGAGGTTTAGGAGCACAAAGAAATGAATCCTTTTCTCTGAAGGCTTCAGACCTGTAATAACCCATCTGTTCTGTACAAGAAGAGTGTGGAAATGAGCCACGGCTGGGCAGTTCGTAACATGTAGCTGTGCTGTTCAGAGTTCAGTTGTTGTAGCCATAGTCAACAGCAGGAAGTTGATTTGCCTGCAATCACTGCAAACCCTTCCAACAAATACAGTTCCGCCAAGTCTCACTGCTCTACTTGTTAATACATTTTTATCAGGTGGTTGGAGTATAGAGTCACCAGTGGGACACACATGCTGTGATGAGTAGCTGTGGATCTCTGGACACTTTACTGTGCACTAGCATTAGACCTGCTAGGCAGATGCCTTAAAGCATGAGAGTGTGTACTAACAAAAGCATGAAACTGGGTTTGCATTTCTATGCTTCAGTATAATACATGTGAAAACACACATGGTTCAAGACTTTCAGACAATTGCAAATGACTGGAAGGGTCACTTCATAATTTCAGTATGGCATGCTATATGATCTGAAAACAACTCTGAATGACTCAGATTGCAAATGTTTTGTATAAGTCTTCCAACATTCATCTGATGAGCTTAAATATGACAATTGGAGGAAGAGTCATGAAGAGTAAACAGAAAACTTCTTTAGTCTAAACTAGACCAAAAATTAATTTTAAAGGGGTTGAGATATTAAGTTACAATGTTGTTCTACTTTGTGGAAGATGTATCATGCAACACACACTTCATCTTGATGATAAATGTTGGTCATTTAATCATATGGTAAGTTACAAGCAGCAGTAGGCTATCTGTGGTAAATACCACATAATTACAGGGAACATAAACAGTGATCCCTGCCTCCTAAACCAAAGTGTAGGTTACAACATAAGTATGTTAGGAATTACTAAAAGTAATTATCACTTGTGGCTGGATGGTATTTGCCACGAAAAAGCCATTTAGGTTCTGCCCAAAGAAAACATATTCATTCCTTTCAACATTAGGAGCTGGTGAAGCATAGCTGTAATCCCATGACTCATCACCCATCCAAAAGTTTAAAGTTATAGCAGGAGAGCTAGAAGACTACTCTTAATGTATGAAGCCTTAGACAGACATCAGCTGTAATGAGGGTAAGGCTGTTTCATCATGCTGTGGTAGAAAATGTCTATGTGCTGCATAAAAAACAATAGGCTGCTCTTCCCATGAGATGACTGTTACAGAAGAGTGGTGACATTTTACCCACTTCCTTTTGAACAAATAACAAAATCAAGAGTATGGATTAAGCCATCAAGATGCAAGAAGAAAATCTTGCTTCCCGTGAAATCTCACAAGGCAAAATATAGTTTTGTTCACATTCTGTTATTTTTTT
>VZTM01008005.1:0-14520 GCA_013400555.1 Jacana jacana
TGCACCAATACTGATATTCAGTTGTAAAAAAGTTTGCATTCTCATGTTTGAAATACAACCCTCCTTCAGGTATTAAATACAAAGTGCTCCTCTGCAGTTCCTTTTTGTCTTCTAAGACTTCCCTCTTTCATTTTTCCACAGATCTTTCATAGTCCTGACTTTGCAGGTCTTAAAGCATTTCAGCACCTTTAGAGATTCCAGGTAGAGCCTGACTGTTTTCTTTAACGTGCTTCCCTAGGAATAAAGAACTTGACATGATGAACAAGGTTTGATAAAGATAACTCATTTGGGAATGGGTAGGTGTTGATTGTCAGTCAGTACAATGGTTTCTGTGTCTGGGGTTGAAGATACTGGCAGTACCACTTGGATTATTTTCACTCACTTGTATGTCGCTTGATTGTGACTGTCACACACCCTGGATTGATAGTATTGGAGAGGGAATTTAGCAGGAGGTGAAGGCCCCTTGTTTACTCAGAGCTTAGTGGTGTTTAACAAAGGGGCCTAGTCAAAGTAGGAGGAAAATTAATATATCTTAATTTTGTAGTGCTGCTTTCCCATTGCTGTGTTAAAGTATATCCTCACTATGGTATACAGTATATTTTCAGTGGGTTTCAGGCAAAAATAAGCAAGAGGGCACTTTGCAGTTGTTAACGACCTGAGGACTGAGACTTTGGGGATCAGTGAGCACAAAATCCCTGACTTTTTTCTATGATATATCCCAATTTGTAAGGGCTATTCTTTGATTTTGACTGCAATAACAGGTGACTGTCCTGAGTCATCCAGGGAGTACTGCCAGTTCCACTGTTTTATGTCAGTATTGTTAGGAATGGTTTAGGACTCCGTTCCTTATATCAGAAGAAAATAATTGTATGGAAATGAGGAACGAAATTCAGAATCGTCCCTGCAGATAATCTCTGTACATGCATCTTTCTCTCCTTGCTTTCAGCAGCTACTGCTGGTAAACTTCCCAAGAAGTCTTGGGGAAAAGTTAATCTTTATGAGCCAGGAAACCATCTGAGAGTCCATCACCATGAACAGAATAAGAATTGGCAATCAGAGAAAAGTGCTATCACTTCCTTTGTTGTTGTTGTTGTTATTGTTATTAATTATTATTAATAATAATAATAAAAATAATTTGTTCATTGGCATTAGGTGAAAGGCTCAAATTGAAGTTGCTTTCAAGTTAATGGCTTTATTTCTAAACTGAAGTTAAGATTTTTTTCATTAATCTCTAAGGAAAACATGATCAAAACTGAAAGTTTGTAAGTTTGGAGTGATAGTAGTTCTCAGATTAAAACATTTTTTTCCCTCGTGTTAAGTGCTGCAAGTCCTTATTTCATGGAGCCTTTTCTATTGAGTTTAAGGAGGATTTACAGTGGATATTTAGCACATGCTGCTCTGCCTAATTTTGTTGCAGTCTTTCAACAAACATTTGGAAGAGAAAATACTTTCAGTTTTAGGGAAGGAGACAAGAGCAGCTCCCTGCTGATGTTCCAGATCAAACGTTCCTAAGGGCATGACCAGCTATGAGAGTTTCAAACTATAGGTTTTGCTATTCAGCATCATACCTTCATCTGTCCTGAAGCTGCAGCCAATGTCTGAACTGTGAGAGGGATGCTGTAAATTATTGTGCTGACATTGAGGAAGAACAAAGGAGAAGAAAAGTCTTTAAAATATAAGCAATAGTGCCAAAAGATTTACAGTGGACTATTACATGTGGTTGTTTCCAAGACATTAATTCAATTGATTCTATTCAGGTGTAAATAAAACTGTGGCCTTCTAGTGAATATGGATCACGTGCTCATGCATAAAACCAGTCCGATTTCTATTGTAGATGGCTTACCTTCATGTTGGCCTGTTAATTCTTTAGGAAGCTTGTCTTGCATCTAGACAGTTTTATATTTGGTGCAAGGTACCCAAAATGTATCATTCACGCTCAGCCTGTTGTTTGTGTATCTTTTCATAGTCATTCTTTTGAAACGTATATAAAGGGATACAGGAAAAAAATGTTTGGTGGAATTATTAAGCGTTGATTACCACCAGAGTTGCATGTGAGTGTCAAGCAGTGTATCAAACAGAATACTACTAGAGTCTCTTTTCTCCTCACAGGAATTTGATTTAAGGACATGATCATGTTTTTATAGAAATGATCACATTTTTACTCTTGACATCGAGAAGCAGCTTGTGATTATTTTTGTAAAGACAAATCTGAGTGTCAAATCAGAGTGTGTGAAGTTTATAAATTATTTATTTTATTTTATTTTGGATAATTGACTATTGGGGTTGTCACTGACAATGTGTCCAGAGAGTGGTAGGTATTGGTTCCATGCTCTGTAAGATCAGTCATAGTGCCACCACAGAACCGCCTGATCAAGTAAGGTTCTGTGTTCAGCAAAGCGCTTAATCCCCTTAATGTTAAATGTGCTTATATTTAATAAGAATCTAAGTGAGAAATCAGATCTTGCATCAGTGAAATACACTTTTTGTGTCTGTTGACATTAATATGAGATTATCCTTAACTAAAGCAGCTTCTTGTTTAAGTAGAATTTTAAATAATACTTAAAATCGTCATATTAACAGGTTTACCAAAACTATACAGGGTTTTTTTTGTTTGTTTGTTTGTTGTTTTTTTTTTTTTTCTGGTGCACACAAGTGTGAGTTGCAAATGTAATAGGCTCAGGGCTTTAATGATACAAATTAAATTTTCCAGGGACATAAATGCCAATACAGGACAAGAATTAATTCTAATTCCAAAGGGGGAAGAACAAACTATTAATTCTTTACATCTGGCAGAAGCAATTCAGTAGTTTCCTTTAGTTTACTGTGATACTTGGTCTTAAATAACAAAGGGAACTGACCCTTCCTACATAATGCTGTACATCAGTTTCAGTTACTGGAATCCTCATCTACCAAACCGAACTGGTTGTATGTTGCTTTCTTTATTCTTCCTGCTCTACTGTCATCCTCTTTGCATGAACCTCTCTTAGGTCAACTGCTCAAGAGAGAGCACGGTGAAATCCTCATTTATTTAGCTGCACAAGTGTAGGCCTCAGCATACAAGTGGCCTCTTGAAAATCAGGTGCTTAACATTGGACCAAGGATTAGTACAATAGGAACTGGAGGGCACGATGATAGTGGAGAGAGTAGCTAGAAGGTAGAAAAATTTTAAGCCCTGACCGAATATTTTCTTGCATGCTAAGACTTCTGGTAAATATATATATACATATTCTAGTTATAAAGCACTGTTTTTTAAAAAAAAACACATGGGATAGCTGGAGCGTGTTTTTTCTGGAATAAAATTGATGACACAAGGTAGGGGTCTGAAGCTGCCAGGCCTTCACCTCTGCACTGTCCTCAGTCCCCTGCAGCTGTGGTTGCCACCAAGATCGTAGGGTAAGCGGAGCACAGGCACTGCTGGTGGTGCTGCAGCCAGGCACAACCTGCGGCAATGGCAACTTCATCAGAATGTGCTTCAGAAAATGCAGTTGTGTGTCTTCATTGCAGACTTCATCCAAGTTTGGCTAAGGAAAATGGAATACCGTAACGATGAGTTTGGCTCTTTTGCTGATTCTGTACATGCAAGTGGAAGAAGTGTGGGTAGCCAAGGAACTGTACAAATTTAGGTGGTTTAGGAGTATGTATCAGGCTAGCTTTGTGAATGTAGCTTTGGAAATAGTTCAGTCTGAAACTAACATGAGACTGAAATACCACCAAAGTGAATGTTCTTTTTTTTAAAAAAAAACCCTTCTATTACCACCAAAGTGAATGTTCTTTTTTTTTAAAAAAATAATTCTATTTTATTATTATTATTTTTTACATCAGAAAACTACCTTTGAAGTTTATTGATTCCACTGATAATGCAGTTTTGATACAGTATTGGAAACATTTCTCACCCATACCAGAAGTAGGTATTTATTTTTAGGATTTCTGATTTCTTTTTACAGAGATTCTACAACACGTTTGTCCTGGTTTTCTGATAAGGCGTAATTCTCACACAACAAATAATTTTACAGAATTGTTAGTGTATTGCCATGAGAAGTCATATGATGGCATCAAATCCTTCTCTGGCAATTTCCTGGAATAACTGTCAATGCCTGAGGGAATTGCAGAACATATAAAACCTATCTGGAGTTAAAAACTTTAGGTTATCTTTTAAACGCAACCTCACATGGAGGATTTTTGTTGCTAAAGTGCAAGGTCTTATATGCCAGTCCTGATGTAGAATTGCAATGTGTGGTCTGAATTCTCCATGGAGAATTTCTGTTTTCCTCTGTAGTTTCATATTGTGAGAGAGCTGGAGTTGCTGATGTTGATGCAGAAGTTTTAACATCCTGGCGATGACAGGTCTGCCAAAGGAGTCCATGATATTATGGCTGAATCTAGTAAGACTGGAGACTGGAGAAATTGCTGGCCTTCATGAGGGGAACCCTATTTTAGTGACCCAGATGCGAGTCTTTAGTCAGAATTAGGGACAGAATAAGTTAAAATCCTTACTTTTCTGTGTCCTCCTACACTGTTGTGACTTTGATATTATGCATCACTATTCTCTGAATTGACCAGACTTCAGATTCTAAGACGTATCAAAATAGCTTTTCCCAATGACTTTAAGTACAGAGAATTAACACTCGCTTCTTTGAAAACAAGAGAAAAAATAAAGTTTAGAAAATTTTCAAGCAGTTCTTACAGAAAGATACAGTGATATTTTTCTTGGTTAGCGGTTAGAAGTGATAACAATGGTAGAAAAGACCTTTTTTTCATGTCCACAATATTTTGAATATGAATACAATACTTTGAATAAGTATAGACTATGAATATCTTGTACGAAACTAATATGGGTATCATAAGAATGTCACATAGAAAGAAAGTGCAAATCAACTACTTCTTTGAAGTAGCCACAGGTATTGACAACCTCTTGGGGAGTATTTTCTTCAAAGTAAATGTATTGTCTTTTGGACATCCTAATAAAAAGCAGTAATTAGGGCACTATCTCCAAATGTAGTTGGTTTAGTATGAAAGGAGTTAAATTTTAATATTTTGTACTTTGGTTTACTTTCCTTTCTCTCAATGAAAGGTATGTTAGCATTTTGGTGGTTTCTTAGTCTGTTCCCTTGTGCTGGACGAAGTACCTGGTTGCTTGGGTAGTAACGCTTTTAGGTTTAGATTATATACAAAGTTTGAGAAATCCTGCCTTACCTATCATAAAATACTGTTGTGTGAGAGTCAACCTATTTGAGGAGATAAACTGACTACGTAACTAACAGTGATTTAGAACACAAAATTAAGGTTTTTTTAGGTTTAGGTAAAATGCATGCTGCTGCTAACTGACTCAGCCTTCCTGTGGACACTAATCCTAATTTATGTTAAATCATAATTAAGATAATTTTGTTTATTGCTTGTAGCCGTGAGCACCTGGAAGACTGACTAATCCCATCCATGTGTTGGGGACAGTCCAGCTGCTGTTGTTGGCTCAAAATGCAGAAATTTTGTATTTGTGAGTTGTTTTCATTGGTATTTTTTCAGGGCATTGTAGAGGCCCTTTTCTTCTATCGTATCAGGAACTGGAACAGAAGCAGCATCCTAAATAAAATAGATGAAGAGATTTTGGAGCAGGAGGCCAAAATCTAAATCGACAAGCTGTGGTTCCATCCAAATTTTGAAATAGAATTATGAGAGCATCTCTGATTTAACCATAGATTCACAACTTTCATTGTAGGTATGTGTCCATTTTGTGTTGCACATGTAATTAGGCATAACTGTTAGATTTTCAGAATTCTGAAATGTGTAATTCAGAAGATCATAGGTGGTACTATAGCAAAGAGATGATAAATGATGATGAGAGAAAACAGGGTAGCATAAATTGAGTCTCTGGAGAATAAATCAGTAAGAATGGGCAACACCTAAGCCTACTTTCTGAAAATTTTGAAGTTTCCAATTGTATCGTCTTTCATTTACAGGCTAAGTCTAGTTTCTCACATAAATGCTATATGTGCAAATGTTTTGGACCTGTACTTAATATGTATGTATATTCATGTAGCTACATATATATCATGGATTGTGCCACCAGTTGACAATTGTTTTCCATTTCTTGTATAGCATATCTTTGTAAAACAGAAGTAGGAGCACTTGGGTCACTATAAAGTCTTATTGAGAAAGATTTCTCCTTTAGGATAATTATTTCCCTGGGAGATTATTCTTTCTAATGATTTCAAATTATCCATTTAAAAAAATCATGCAAGAATGGTAGCATTTTTACATTTTCTATTGTTAAATTTTGAGCTGTCTGTGCACTTCCTGTGTTTAAAGGTTTTCTGTCAACAGAACCAAGTCTACTGTTTCTCCAAGACAAATGTCTCCTAACATTTCATTGTCTGTTGTACCATGATGGGACATATGCAAACCACTGTTAAGTGACAACTATTTTCTCTGAACTCTTTTGAAGCCAGCCCATATAGACATCATTTGCAGGATTTGATATGGAAATTTGGACCCAATACTGTATTCCTTACATATTGAAAAATATTGTTAGTTGAACTTGTTATGAGGTTGTGGTAAAACAAGAATAACAAATTAGGGGCTTAAAAGTGAAACCACACAAGGGAATATATAATAATCCACATGCTATTCAAATGAGAGTGCAACTGCTTTGCAAAACATTCCAACCTCCTCTTATATTTGTTATCGTGTGATATTTGCAATTGTATGCATTTTCTCTCCAGATAAAATTAGAATTCAATCTTGGAAGAGCACAAAATTAGACACGAAAAAATTTTAAATGAACACTTCCCTGTTACAGCCTCTACAATGAAGATCAGTTCTGTAGTAATTTCATGTAAATTCTTCTTACAGACAGCAGAGAGCAGCAGTGAGATGACCTGAGTCAGAAGGAATGATGTTAAGGAATACAGAAAGTCACTAAAAAATTAAGTATTTCCTCAAAATCGGTTATTGCTTATACACTGGTACAATTTTTTTTGAGAGACCTTTGCATATAAATTAGAAGATTTTGGAAAAAAAAAAAAAAAAAAGACATTAACAATAAAACAGCCATCATGAAAATAGTTGTCAAGAAAGATGCTCCCATACAGTAAAAAATGTGAAAGCAGAGGGAGGAAAATGGAGGACAACTTAGTGTCTGAGATGTGTATAGAACTGTCAGAAATGATGACACAGTGTAACGAGCAGAAGACAAGCCCAGCTCACAGACTATAGTTTAAAGAATGATTTTACTTAACTGTGCAATCAATAGTCTGAAAATTGATGGATTCAATGAAATTAGTTTTCAGAAATCATTAACTATGTCTACTGGTAATTTACAAATCAGTATTTTTGTTCATTTTAGGAATTCATATGTACAGACCAAACCGCAATAAAACATCCAGGGTATAAGTCATTGTGTAAAATACAAAATACTGTTTCTGAGGACTTGAAAACAGTTTCTTTCATGTATCACACTTCATCATTTGATATTTTATTAAAGCAAAATCAACATTTGCAGTTATTTTTCACGAGTAACTGTGTTTTACCCTCCTTTATTTTCCATAGAAAAAGCAGGATGTCGACTTTTGTGGGTAATGAGCAGATATAAATACCCATGAGTCAGATAAATTATGCTGTGAAACTGCAACAGTGAAGGATGTAAGCAGATGCTGTTGCCCTGGTGATTGCTCATTTGGGTCTGGATCGCACCAGGTCTGCATTCCTCACTTCTCCTGAGATTTTGCATTTATGTACACAACTCCTAGGGACAAAGGCTAGAAATTAAAAGCAGCCAAATAAAACAGTACACTGACAGTATACATGTGATGTATATGGCATATAATTTATAAGGAATATGCATAGGAGATTGCACTAGAATAGTGCCTTATAACTGTTAAAGGAAAGCCTAGAAAGAACTTCAGCTGTGACATGTGATACCAATTTGGTCATCTCTTCATAATGTTAATCAGCTTAATAGAGCACTAAACATAGAGACATGGAACTTCAAGTCTGCCACGCTCTTCCGAGTGCACAAGTTTGTGTCCTCCGTCTGAAATCTGAGAGTCAGCAATTGGAGTTTTCTGATAATTGAATTACTGAGGTGTTTGTGGCAAAACCTTTTTTTCCTTTGCCTAGGGTAGGCCACCAGACCTGATCTGGATTGCACTGAATTAAAAATAAAAGCTGCTATATTCCACACACGGTCTTCAGAGCTCTGAAAAAAACACTGTTAATCTCACAATGTTCATCGTGTGAACTTTTTTCATTTGTGTTGTATGTGTCCCCCATCCCCCAATTAAACATCCTTTGTTTTGGAAGTAGGTGGTTCTTTAGCTATTAGAAGTTATTTGTATTTTTTAATCAGTGTTTTTGATATGCAGATTATTCTTAATGTGTTTGTGACCCCCATTTTTAAGTTTCATGTACTTCTCAAGATAGTGCACGTTTCAAAGATTCTCCCTTTCTTTTTAAAGCCTTATCATTTCTTGATCCTGAGAAAGCATGACTTAAATTCTAGAATAAGATATTATGTGGCAAGTTGGTTTTCAAAAAGATGCGATACTGAAACTTTCTACTTTACTATGATGTAGTTTCATGCTCTCATGCCGATTGTTTGAACTTGCTTTTTTCCACACATTAGCTGATAATACAGGAAGCTTAAACTGTGTGTAGAAAATCTATATTTAAATAATTTTGCCTCTGCCCTCTACACTCTCCAATCCTGCAATCACTGCATCAACAGAGTACATTGAACATAATCCTTTTAATGCATTCACTGCCCGCATATGTCAACACCTGCATCTACCAGCTGCCTGAAGTCAGTATGACTTCTCTGGTATAGCTTTTCATAAAATAAGAATTATTTACTGTCATGGTTTAACCTCAGCTGGCAGCTGGGATCATGCAACCACTTGCTCACTTCTCCCCCTTCTACCCAGAAGGGTGGGGAGAAGAGGAAGAAAAGGAGGGGAAAGGGAAAAACCTCATGGATGACAGACAGTTAAATAGAACAATAACAGAAAAGGAAAATAGCAATGATAATATGGTAAAAGAATATATGAAATAAAATAATACAGCACAAATTGCTCTCACCACCTGGTGACTTGATGCCCATCCCATCCTACACAGTGATTCCAGATCCCTGCCCCCTGGGCCAATGCCTATTTATATACTGAGCATGATGGCTATGGTATGGAATATTCCTTTGGGCAGCTTTTCCTGTCTGTGCTCCCTCTTAGCTTTTGTGGAAAGCTGAAACAATCATTTACTAACGTAAAACATCACCTGGCAACAACTAAGCCAGTGTGCCTTATCAGCATCATTCTCATGCCAACCCCCAAACACAACAGCTACTAGATAGGAAATTAACTCTATCCCAGCTAAAGCAGGACGCTTTTACTTATTTTGTCTATTTGTAGAGCTGATCTGACTGACAGGCTTAAGTGATTTAAGGTCAGCAACTGGGCAATTTCTGAGCAGATTGTTGTATGATGCTTTTTCAGTGCAAATGCTTGTTGACTGCAATAAGGGGAAAACGACTTGCCAATTGGTGCACAGTTAGTAATAGAAATGATTCAGTGTTCCTAAAACCACAATAGCTTATTTGCAAGGAGTGGTTTTGGGGATGTTTAACCTTTTGGTAACATTAGAATCATGGGTTTTCATATGTCTCCTTTTATTTTGTCCTTTCTGAAATTACTTCTTGGACTTTTTTGCAGTTCAGTTCATCAATGAATTATGTTTGTATGAATTAAATGTCTGTGGCTGCAATGTTAGTTCTAGAAAGTTAGTATCATAGTCACATATAATTGCCAGAATGATCAGCTCCATGATGGTCTCTCAGTGTATTTTCTTTAGTTGTAGCCCTCTCACAAATGAGTCCCGGAGGTGCTACTGCTACGCAACTTGTCTCTTTTGCTTTCAGTTGCCAGAACTGCCATCTTTGAACTGGAATTCCATTTTTAGAACACAAGCTTCCAAGTATCACTGTTAATGTGACTTAGGAAAATGAATGTCAAAAAATGAACTTCAGATGTAACTGTACTTTATTGCCTGTATTTCTGTGTGTCTTCTATCTTTCATGAGGGGAAAACAAGTTGTTGATGAAGTCCCATAACATTTGCAATAGAGCTTGTACACTCATAAGCTCTTTTACAGCCTTTTGAAAGGCAAAGTAAAAGTACCCAAAACCAAAAATCCCAAATCACATCTGGTAAGTAGAAAACAAAATCCACACCAGTTCAAAAGCTGCTCTTCCAGAGTATCTATCGGGTTTCCGATGATATGGGAGGAGGTAAGGATACTGTGAGTGGTTGGGTAACTTCAGGGAAGACTGTGTTACCTTGCTGGCTATTAGGAAGTCTGTTCAAATCTCCCTGGACAGAATTTGGTTGTGTTTCAATATAACTGAAATCAGCGGAGATGAAATGTAGAATTAGTTATATTTAATTTGTCACAACTGTTGTTTTAAGCTATTTTGCTATAGTAAATATTGCCTAATATCAGCATTCCTTCTCTAATACAAATTTTCTGTCATTTAACTCACTATTGTAGGATAAATATTCTGATAGAAGCATCAGTTGTGCAAACTTGGTAGAGCATTATAATCATACAGAAATCAAAATAGAGTTTTACGTATTCTTAATTCCATTTGAATCACAGAAAATGCTTAAAGCAGTCTGTAGATGGATTTTTTTTGTGTGTGTATTTCTAGCTGTAACATTTCTTTCTAAAACAGAAGCAAAGAAAGAAACTAAGAAGTGAGGGGGGGAAAAAAGCCAACAAAATGATATGACAGAATGTAATAAAAATATCTTTTCTATTTTGTCAGTAGCAATTTCTTTCTGGTTGATGGCACATTCCTGATCATCAAGTTCTCAACTTCTACGTTTGGATGTGTTGATTGATTATTATTATTATTGGTTTTCTTCACTAAAATCACCTCTGTGTTAGGTGTTAGCTGATTGGTTTTTAATTTTGAAAAGAGTTAAGCTCCTTTTCAGGAGATAGCTACAAATTTGGTTATTTTATCTTGCACTACAAAGAAGTATGATGATATCACCAGTGTGGAAGGTATCAGAGAGTGGTTCTGGTGTGACAATGACCTTATTCTGATGCTGAATAAATTTATGTTCTGCAATGCAGAACTCAAGATAATGAGAGATTCCCAAAACAAGAATTAAACTCTGGCTTAGAACTTAATGTGGCAAGAATGTCTCTACAAACAGTAGAAAGTTAACGCCAGCCATATATAACCTGATTTTTTCCTATTAATTCCTTGCTNCTCTCTCCTCTTCTCACTTGTCCCCTGCTCCAGTAGGGTCCCTCCCATGGGAGACAGTCCTTCAAGAACTTCTCCAATGTGGGTCCTTCCCATAGGCTGCACTTCACTAACTGGTAGAGTAGCTTCTTTTCATGGGGTGCAGTCCTTCAGGAACAGACTGCTCCAGTGTGGGTCACAGGTCCTGCCAGCACACCTGGTCAAGAGTAGGATTCTTTTTCCACGGGGTCACAGGTCCTGCCAGGAGCCTCTTCTAGTGCAGGCTCCATAAGGTCACAGCATCCTTCAAGGCACCTCTTCTACCGTGGACCTCCACAGGCTGCAGGGGGACAGCCTGCTTCACTATGTTCACTATGAACTGCAGGGGAGTCTCTGCTCTGGCACATACAGCACCTTGTTTCTCTCGCATATTCTCTCCCCTTTCTCCCAGCTGTTCTTGCGAAGGACTTTTTAACTCCTCTTCAGTATGTTATCCCAGAGGTGCTACCTGGGACTGACTATCAGTCATAGCTGATGGGCTCAGCCTTGGCCATTACAGTACTGGTTTCTTCTGTGGACCCAGAAGGAGCTTTGATGCATCAGAACTCTACTACCCATCAAATATTCTTTTTTTGCCTTCTTCCAGCCTGCATGATGCTGCACTTGCTATGTAAATGGAAAAGCTTATTAAAGACAATGGGAGCTTTGGCACCAGCATGATTATTTTAACAGTTGATTGGTGTAGTGTGTTATGAAGAGTAATAGAATTCATAGAGCTAATTTAGGACCTATTCTGCCTTTTCTAATTGTGTGTGTGTGTGATCTTCTTGAAGTCATTGAGAGATTTTAATATCAATTCAGTGCAGTTTGAAGCCTTATTTATGCTATAAAGCACTCAAGTCTTAGCATCCGTTTATGATGTTTGTCTACTTACTGCTAATGGTGCTGATGAACTGCAGACAATGACAAACAGGGTTATCAGGCAGAATACATTAACATAAGCAATTTAATATCATGCTCTCTCCACCTCTTTAAATGAACTTAGTATTTAAATGCAACATCAACTCCTACAAGTAAGATGGAAGGTTTTTTTTGTGTTCTTTTAGTAATGTTCCACTATTCAGCTTCAGAATATGTACTTTGCTATGTTCAGCCTTTGAAAAGGGAAAAGTCCTAGTATTCATCAAAAGTTTTTTGTGTTAAACTAAAAACTTAAAAGGCAAATAAAATTTTTTACTCAGCTGACATGACTAGAAAACTAGAACATCTTGTTTAAATGAGTAGACACAGCTTTGATCCTGTTGGGAGAGAGGCAGAAATGGGTGTGCATCTTAAAATTTTTTTGTGAAATGTATAAGAAAAGGACCTGAGTTCCATTCTGCTTCACAGCAAATTACATTAAAGATGGGAAATATTAATTAAGATTAGAACTTTGAATAAACAATCTGTCCTTGAGGTGTTTGACATACAGAATAGGGATTTTGCCATTACAAAATGACACGGACCAAATTTATTACTAATGTATGTTGTCAGGATGTTCAGGTTGTCATTTGCACCTACTTTGTGATGCAAAGTGAAAAGGAAACAATTTGATGGAGGTGAATGTCCCACATTATTTTAGATTTCGTGAATATAGTACATAGGGAATTAACTTCAATAGGTATGGGTTCAAAAAGGGCCGTTAGACATTCGGGTATTTCCATGACATGATATTCCAGGCCAGATGATGGCACAAGCTGTGACCAATGATTTGCAATTGTTAATAAAGGTATCTGCATTCTTACATCTACTAAGAAGTCAAGGAAATTCCAAATAACTTTTTATATCCTTATTGGGACAGGTGTGGATACAACTGAACAAGATACAATTCTGGTGGTTTTGTGGCTCAGACCGGACATAGAAGACCAGCAGAAAAGTTGGCTATCAAGCAGGAAAAGAGTGTCATCTGTTTTAATTCCTGACTGCTTGTACTCTTATGGGTTAGGAAGAAGGGAGTGTTTATACCTCAACATAGATCTCACTTTTTCCATTTTCTTCTATAGCAAATAACCCTTGCTTTATGGATGAGAGAGACTTAGGTGCAAATATGTGAGTGTTTGGGCAGGATATCTTCAGCTTCTAGAGTTTGTGTTGAGAAAATACCTTAATCTGCTTTGTTTGGTTTCCTTTCTTGTGTATTTATCTTTCTGTGGCAATGGAAATGAACGCCATGGTAGTAACTATTACTTCCTCCCCCAACCCCACCCCTTATTTGATCTTACAGTATGCATCTTTTCTTAAGTTACTGAAGGCTATTCTTCTTACAAATAAATTAACAGGACTGTCCATTAGAAAGAAAAATCTGTTCCCTGGCACCAGTGACAGTTCCTTGATAGCAGTAGAACGTTGAACTTGTTGAGTCATCAGGTTGGCTTAACCTGATGTAGCTTTTAATTTTTAACATTTTCTTACAACCTTGAAATGGGGAGTTCTTGGGATATTTTGTCTGAGCATGTCAAACCTTAACCAATAATGAGTAATTGCACTAGGTAGCATTTTGTCAGTTTGGCTTTTACTCTAGCAACTCTGTCAAATTAACTACAGATGTAGGTCTTGACAAGCTATTCATACTCAACAGATCTGCAAAACTTGCTGCTTTGGCAGAGGTAGGAGCTCCGTTGTTATAACCCACTAAACAGAATACATAGCTTCAGAAAAATCTCTTTATATAGAACTGTGTTAAATTCCAGCAATATAGTTGTGTGAAAGAAAAAGGACTTTTCAGCTGGATCTTCTCCTGCTGTATAAGGTCTCTTTGGGTGTCTTTGCTTTTATGCAAGTTGTTCCAGATTTACTTGATGTTGCTTTATACCTCCTGAACTTAGGACATGAATAAATGCACAAGCTTAGTTTTACAAATTATTTCAAGCTTCTGAAGATTAATTATGGCTTACATACTCTAAGCCATACTTACAATATGGACTGTTGGCTTACAAATGCTTCTGTATCTACTTCTGTGTTTAATATTTTGTAGTAACTGAACTGTCTTAAGTAAGCTCTGATGAAAAGTTTCTTTTTTAACAGGTGGGGGAAGGTGCACATAAGGAAACCTACCCATTAGGAGCTAGTATAACCAGAGCAGAATTAACAAAGGAACATATGGACAATTTTCAAGAGCTAAATTGTTGTCCTTATAGAGATATAGAAAACATAAGCAGGGACAAAACATTAAAATCTAGGAACAGTGAATGGTCTTTTGACTAGCTTTTGAAACAGATTTCTAGAGGCAAAAGATATTTATTTCT
>VZTM01008007.1:0-17060 GCA_013400555.1 Jacana jacana
GCCGTTTAAATCTCCCGCCGATGCCGCAGCTGCAAAGCTGAGAGTCATACAGTGTCTCTTACCTCTGCCAAAAGGAGATCTGGCAATTTATTTGTGATCAACATCGTGTAGAGAACTATGTTTTCTTATGCCCTTGTAAGGGAAATGATTGCTAATGGATCTTGCGCTTCAGCGCTGTCTCTCTCCCCGCTATGTTTCCCAAGTGTGTAGGTAGAGCCGCAAGCGTGTGGAAACCTTTTGTCCTTTTGTAAATTGGAAGAGAACAACTCCTGCCTGCTCACAAAGATGAGAGCCAGAAAGTTAAGAGAAAAGTACTATTAATCACTAACTTCTGAAACGTAGATGAAAGAAATTAAAAATTGAAGACAAAGTACTCAAGTAGACAATAATATGAGGAGGCTTGAAGGTAGGATTTTTCTGAGCTAGGAAACTGCACTGGGTAGGGATGAACTTCTTGATGTATTTCTGCATGTTTGCATGTATTTGCTGAGGTGAGAAGGGCTTTGTAATGTGTTCTGGGATCATGCATTGTTCTTTATTCTAATTACCAGTGCTAGAGCAGTGCCTAGCAACTCTAACGAAGTGTCAGGGTCTTATTGCAGAAGTCATTGTGTGAAGGAGGAATGAAAAAAAAGTGACTTATTGTCTTAGGCATTTCAGGCACAAGAGTGTGAAGTGAGCCCCCAGACTGGCACTGTGTCAGCAGGTTTTAAAATGTGAGTCCTCTAAGAGACAAAATATGTGAAAACCAAAGGTCGCCTTCCATATATTTAACTAATAAAGGAAATCATGGGGAGATCCTAAGCAAAGGGAAAGAAATAAGGGGAAACATTAGACCAGCTACAAGAGAAATATCGAAGGCTATTTTAAAAAGCCTTGAAGATACCTTTCAGAAGAAATAAGGCCAGTTTGGGGGGGGGGGGGGAGGAAATTTCTGTAATGAGCTCTTGAAATATTATTTCCACCTCCATTCCTCCTGTTCACATATTTCTAGCAATCTGGTTGTAGTGTTTCCATACCATCCTCCTTCTACTTAATATCTAATTGTCACTGTGCTATTGATCTCCTGCCCAGCTGTGAGAGGTTTCTAAGCGCAACATACAAATTATCTGGGGGATTTTGCACTCTCTGCTTAGCAGCTTGAATTCAGGTGTTCGTGATATTTCCTCATTTCCTGCTTTTTTTTTTTTCCCCAGTGCTCTCACTGGTTCACCATCACTCTCCTCTCTGACTTGTAATTTCCATCTTATCAAAGAGAAGCTTCTGCTGCGAGCTGAAGCCATGTCCTTTTTTCCCATGGCTCTGCTGTTCCCCAGCCAGGGCCAGTATTTCTCGAGATCAATAGTTTTTATTTTCAGTGGCCATATTTTCAGCCTTGTTGCTTCTCAATGTAGTTCCTTCCCTGTTCAGTGCTTTGCTGAAACATTTGTCACGAGACTTATGCCTTGATTAATCAATAAGTAATAAGACTGAGTTAATTCCAGAGCTAAAGGGGAAATCCCAAAGGAAATACTGTGTGTGCCTCCTTTTAAAAGTCTTTAAGGCCACCAGTCTCATAAAAGTTCACAGGGCTAATTAAAGGATTTTACAAAAAGCAAGTATTAGGGGACTGCATTTTTGATCTGCATCTTCACCAAAAGTAACAGTTCACAGTAACTCAGTTCATAGCCAAACATGAAAATCCAGTCTTTGCAGAGAAGGCTATGAAGTAGAGGAAATCAGTGCCAGTGACCAAATAACTGTGCGGGTGAAGCACAACCTTTGCAGAAGTCAAGCCCAGGAAAAGGTGAAGATTCAGTTGAGTGGTGCTACATACCTTTGGAGAAGTGGTAGAGAAGGAGGTAGCCTAGCTGAGACCTGGAGACCAGAATTATTTATGGACTCTACTTCTCATACAAGAGGAGACTGAACAGTTATTCAATCTCTATATGCTTGCTCATGATTTTGTCGCTTCGTGTTTTATCCTACCAAAATCATCTGCCTCCCAGGCCCATCTGTAGGCCAGCTCTAGCACATTCCCCTTGTGCCCATGGCAGTCTCACTGGGTCTTAATGCACAGGTCCCGCTGTTTAATACAGATATTGCTGTCTTCAGCCACTGTCAGCCTAGTTGGTCTAGGCTGCAGCTCCTAGGAGGGATAGCCCAAGGCCATAGGTGATCACAAATGGTGCTTTCAGTTCATGTAGTTCATTGGTTTGTCTGTTTGTAGCCCTTGTCAGGAGAAGAACCCATGACGATGAAAGCTATGCAGCTGTGAAGTTATCAAATACCTCATAACTGTTAAAAAGTTCAGCTCTTGCAGAACTCAGGAAACAGGTAAAAGTTTTGCCAAGTGTGTTGCAAAAGTTCCTCTCCTCACCCACCCCCACATCTGAGACAGAAGAGCTCAGGCTGAGCTAACACCACTGCCGTTCTCTAGCACTATAGAGAGATACCTTGAGCTGTTTCACCGTGCTCCACGATGGAAAAGTACACATACATAGCTGACATCCAAACACTTACTGCCTCCGTGTGCAGCGCATTCCCTGTAGTTCAATTCTATACTAAACCTTCACTTTTTAAAAAGTTCATTATGTGGGAGAGGATAAAGCAGGGACAGCACAACCTTATTCAAGAGCATAAATGGGTTTCTCTGGCAACCATCATCAAGCTGCATTACATCGTAACTAAGTGTAGAAGCAGCTATATTTAGGTTCTGGGTCTGCTATTGCCCTATCTTTTCCACTGCAGTAAATCAACGTACATCTGCGCATCTAGTTGAGGGGTGCGTGGGGGGGGAAATATCCACCCATCCACTGAGGTAGGGATGTGTCTTTGAAATTTGAAAGGGTCTGCCTGACTAACTTCATGCTCCTTCTCTTTTTATGTTTGTTTTGTAGTGCACTTCTACTCCACAAGTTTCTTAAACTGCTCCAGGTTTACCACACAGTTTTGTTCAGTTGTGTCTGCACTGGGCAGTTGTTGTTTGTGGTGCTGCCTTGAATCTGAAACCCCCAGTGAGTCCCTCAGCTGTGACCCAGCTGCATGCTGAGTCAAGAGGTGGTTGGACAACACTCCCCCATGTACCCTGTGCTGCACTGAAGGATGGTTCAGGTGAGCAAGCAGAGATGCAGCGTTCATTGGTTTGTTCATTGGTTCTGATCTTTCCAATCCGGGCAGGTTGTGGACTTCCACCATAGGGCCCCTTGCAAGGCACAGTAAGTGTTGGAGGACCTGTGACTGTTCATCTTACTCATAGAGCAGAGAGCCTAAGCACCTGAAGGCAGGTCTCCGATTCCCATTTAAGTTATCTGAAATGTATCTGAAGTTTAGAGCCTGTTTTGGCCTGTTCAGCATCTAGCAACACTTCAGCCAAAGAGAAGTCAAATGTTTACCTAACATCCCCAGCACCACTGCAGGTGTTAAATGCATGGAGGCAGGGTAACATGCCCACTGATGATCTCAGTAGCTGGGACTCCACAAGCCAGAGAGGATATGTAACCACTATTTCCAAACTGTCCATGGAATCTAGGAGTGCAGATAGTTGCTAGAAGGTGAGAAATATCACCTCTTGATGACCACCCTCCAGCAAAATGTCTTGGTTTGAGCACCCAAAGTAGTGGCATCTAAAATCATGAGTCCCTTTCCTGAAAGGGGTGATTCTATATATATATATATTCTATATATAATATAGATACATCAGTAAAAGTAACATCCAAGGGAGTTAAAAATAATTCTGAAATATTCTGGAAGAAATGAGTTATGAGGAACTTTTCCTGACAGTTTGGGAATTTTTCATGTTTGTATCTTTCCTTCATATCACTTGATTGCTGTGGTCATCCTTTCTCCCAGCTCACCACAGAGAGATAATTACAGCAGTGACTCTTAGAAAAGGAACAATAAAACTAATTACTACAAATCAGCAGGAAAAAAATCTCATGTTTCCAAGAATCAAGAAATAATGCACATATGCTCTGGAGACATCTACACACAGTTACTAAAGACAATAATATTGATGTTTACATATTTGGCAGATATATCTCAAATAACAGTCATAGTTTGACATCCAGGGATTAGCTCATGGACTCATTATCTTTTGAAAGAGCTTAATATTTGTAAAATTACTACCTCAAGCCTTAGTCTGACATAGGTATTATGTAAGTTTCCTTCCAACAGTCAGCCTATACGAGGAGGTCTCCATCTCACAATGTTATTGATTTTCTGCTGGTTATTTGGCAGACCTCTGGGCAAATCAGCAGCAATTTCAGAATCCACAAAACAAGTTTTTGGCATGAGTTGCTACCACAATTTATGTATTTACTCATTGCTCAAGCCTGTAAACACGTTTTGTTCAGAAACCAAATGGTTATTTTAAGTCCCGACTTACTCCATACCTTACTTCTGGACATTGAATTTATAATGAAATTTGTGAGAAGTAGACAAGAAGCTGGGTGGAAAAATTATCTGCACTGTCAGGCTCCAAGGGTGGTGATCATAGTTAGGAAGTGCAAATGGGAACCACATACCTGTAGAACCCCTCAGAGAACCACACTGAGGCCAATTATTATTTAGTGTCTTTAGTTAGAGACTGGGTCAGGGGAACGAACGTGTTCTCTGCACAGTTTTCAGATGATGTCAAAAGAGGAAAGCAGTCAATGCGCTGGGGAGCAGGCTGGAGAAATGGGTTGAGATGAACCTCATGAAGTTCAACCAAGTGAAACACCAAGCCCTGCCCTAGTGAGAAACAATCCCACAAACTGGACAGGTTGAGGTCTGACTGGCTGGAAAGCAGCTTCGCTGATAGGGCCCAGAGGTCCAGCAGGCACCAAGGTGACCAGCGGCTGGCAGTGCACCCTTGAGAGAAGTTGAAGGGGAGACCTGCTGTCTGTAAACACTGAACCAGACTCTTCTTGGAAATGCATGGTGGAAGGGCAATAGGTAACAGACACAAGTTGAAACATGCAAATTTTTGCCTCAATGTAAGAAAAATATTTTGTGACTGTGCAGCTTTTCCCCTTTAAAAGCCAGTCTGCTGGGAAACCTGCCCCTTCCCCTAGGCCTCAGACCACTTTAATAACGTGACTTATAAAGTTTACTTACCAGAAATCTAGTTTCAGAAAAAAACAGTGAATCCTCAGCACTGACCAGTCATGACAAGAGCAAAATTCCCTCCCTAAGCCCCAAAGGCCTACCAGAATATTTGCCAGAAGAAAGATATGCAACCTAAGGGCCACAGCTCTTCATCCTACTGCAACATGGCACCAACAGACAAGTTAAAAAGCCCAGATGCTTTCAGAAGAAGACAGTGGCCCCTTCCAAGCCATGTCCCCTCCATCCCAATGAGTGTGTCCAAAAGGCTTATGATGCAGCCATGTGTCCAGTTTCACTGCACCCCTTGGTTTTGTTGGCTCAAAGTTGAAAATCAAACTGAAAAAAAAGATAATCAGGCAGTCGTGTGTTTTTCCAGTTTAGGACTAGGCTGCCTTACAAGTATTTAGGGATCTGATGCTAGTGGGCTAGGCATTGCTGTTACTACTGCTTACAGCACTGGGGGGTTGTAGCTCATGAGAGATCAACAACATAACAAGCAGATGAAATGTGTGGAGTGTTGCTTGCACAGCACCAACATCTTTATGAAAGATATGAATATCTTTTTTAAGCTTTCCATCAATTCTGTCACAGACTTCCAAGAATAAATAGTCCTTCCCCTGCCTTGCTAACGTATCAGCTCAAGCATCATGCTGTAGACTTATCTCACTTAAAAATGCTGATTCCAAAAGTCTTATCAGCCTACCAAAACAAATATTAACAAAGCAATTAAATTAAAGGATAAGTTTGCATTCTTTTCGAGAGCATATGGATCTAATATTTGCCTTCCTTTGGGGAGGAAAAAGTAAAACATGACCACCTCCCCTGATTACTCTCCAAAAGCAGCCAGGTGAGGGCCAGCTCATATATTTTCTTACCTGAATCAAATCAGCCATCACACATTTTAGAATAATGTGCACAGTAAATTACATTGAAAAGAAAAGATTAATGTATGCTATTTTCCATATTGCTCCACAAATATCCTGAGACACCTATATAAAGTGGGAGGTTTTTTTAATTCCACATAGCATTGTAATTTTTTTTCCTTCTTTTTCTTTTTCTCCTATTCTTTATCTGAGATGGATGGGTGAACCTGGCATCGGTGCAGGGAAATCAATTCCATGCTTCAAATTCTCTCTGTCTATTAATCAAAGTATGGAATTCTGATAGGTTTTTAATAATGATCTTGTCTAAAAAAAGTAAGGATGCAAGAAATGCTAGTGCTAGACTTGGCTATTTTAGCAGAGAGATAGCTGGAACTATTTTGCAGTTGTATTTTGCAGATTTCTGGCATAAGATCGTTCAGCAATTAATTCCACAAACAGTGTCATGAGTAGCCCTTTGACACTGAGCTTACCACATGGTTTCTCTGAGGAAACAGGGAGTAAAAGGAAAGTTTCTCCTTGTGGAGAAATTCCTACAGGTCGGTAGCAATTACCCAGAGCTTCGAAGAGAATGCCGAGGAAAGATGCAAGACTGAGCTGAATCCCCATGACTGGGACACAACGTGTTCCTGAGGAGGGCTGCAGAAAGGTTTTATGCTGTCTTGTTAAGACAGGTGTACAAAAGTGCCTGGAGGGTTTTTTGTTTTGTTTTGTTTTTTCAAAGCCTGAATAACTTCTCTTCTATAGTAAACTGCTGCTTTTGATAAGTTCCAAGCTCTTAAAACCAAAGCAAGGGTAGTAAAACGTGTCCCCTGTGCCACTTCACCCAGAATAGAGAGGAGTCAGAGAGAAGTCAGCTGTACTGCTCCAGCAGCCCTTGGAAAACTGGCCCAGTAAAAATCATGGGATACCCACAGTATCCACTGCTTTCCCAGGATAGAAAGGGCAGGAGACTGTGTTTTTAATTAACCCATTAACTGTAAGGAATTAATCACCTTTTAAGTCTGAATTAGCTCTGCAGCCTGCTTGTCCTCCTGCACTGCTCCCCATCAGTTTTCCATCGCTCTGCCCTTGGGGGAAACGCTGAGGGGGAGGCAATGCCACCGGCGGGGGAGGCTGTGCATACTGCACTTAGTGACTCTTAACAGCACTGAGACTGAAGTGCGATTAGATTCACCTTGCACACGGTTTAAGCAACTGTGCAAGGATTATTGGGTAGTTGAGAGAAGCTGGTTTTCCTCGCCACATCCTTAAAGAAATGTTGGGTAGGAATGAGGCCTGCTCAATGGTCTGTGGGTAAGGTACTAGCAGACAGTTTGCAAACATTTTTTAAGCGACTCGATAAATAAAAAAAGCTGTTGTCTCTGTGCCCAGCTGCATCCCCTGTCCCTGGGACTTTTTCACCCTGCTGGCTAATGCAGGAGAAGCTGCTGGGGGACCAGGGGTGGGTGTCGGGGAACGGGGATGCAGGGAAGGGCTGTGGGAGAGGGAGCGGGGGCTCAGAGAGGGTGCAAAAGCATTGGAACACCAGGCTGGGCTCTCTCTCCATGGCGCACCATCATGGTAGGGATTGCTTTTGTTGCAGCTGCCTCTAGAGGGCTCAGTGTCTTGTTGCAGAGGCAGCAGCCTTTGTTCTCGCCTTACGCAGCATCCCTGCCTGAACAATACTTGATGCATCGATTTACTTTTCGATCTTCCCTTTATTGCCACCAAAATCTCCGGTGCGTTGACCTCAAAACAAGACGCAGGGTGCACAGGGTCTGAATGCTCTCCTTCTGGCATCCTGGGGGTGCAGCGCATGCTCCCCATCAGGAAGGCAATGGGGAGCTGCTGCCTGCCCACCTCCTGTCACTACCACCACATCCCCTTTGTGCCCTTCAACCCTCTGAAAGGTCAAGCCTTCAAATGCTGCCCTCCATTGCACTTAAACTCTGTCTCACATCTACATCTGCGACCGAGCTGAGACACATGTGCCGTGGTTATTTGTCCTGCTCTTCAAGATGGGCTGCCAGAAGCACAGAAATCCAAGACCAGCACCACAAGCAGGTTTTGCATCTGAACAAAATTTCTCATCAGAGAAAGGAGAAACCCAGACAGAAGTTGCACTTATTAATCCCGTGCTTTGTGATGACTTCATTGGGTAGATGAACCTATATCTCCATTTTCCAAGCCTTGGAAGATTTTTCAGGACTGGCTTGCTTTTCCAGGATGAGTTGTATGTACAGCATACTTTCAAAGCTCTTTTTTTTCATGTGTGTGTGCAGTTGTTACACCTGCAGTTAAGATTGTGAATATGCAGCTTTAACACTGTTAGCACTGCCATTCTTGTGACTTTCCCTGCGAACGACAGCATACTTGTCAGTATTAGATTTCATCTGTAGTTGAGTTGCCCATTTGTTTAGCTTTATCCTAATGCAGGATAACCAGCTAGGATTGTTTTGCAAAGCAAGCAACTTAAAAGCTGAAGCTATTTATTCTGACTAGTAATTCCCCCTTGATTTTATAAGCTTCAAAAACCTCTGGAGTTCATCTGCATTTTGTTTAGATTAGTCAAACAGGATGAGATCATCTCACTGGCTGTACAGCGTCTCCTTACATGGTGTGTTCAGCCTTTACTCGTGCAGCTTTTGCCATCTCTCACCAAAGTCAATAGAAAGGCTCTTGTCAATAAGGTTGAAACGGGGACAGACCATCAGTCCCCCAAATGGTATATGCCATTTAGCAGTGGTGCAAGACTCCCAAGCAAGTCCAGGCCATGACTGTCAAAAGTTGGAGGCTGATAGCACGGGGTTGCTAGCAGGTTCTCAGGGCAAACTGACCTTCCCCTCCCCTGAGAAGGGATCTGCACCTGCCTTCCTCCAATGCAGCAGCATATAGAATCATAGAAATGCAAGGTTGGAAAGGACCTACAAGATCATGTAGTCCAACCGTCCTCCTGTCACCTCTAAGCTCTAAGTAGCTCTAAGCTACTAAATAATGTCTTGTAGCACCTTGTCCAGACGCTTCTTGAACACCGCCAGGGACGGTGACTCCACCACCTCCCTGGGCAGGCCATTGCAGTGCCTTTGGGCGAACAAGTTTTTCCTGACATCTCTCTTTCAGGGATATTGCAAGTTGGGTTCATTTCTTTCCCCAGGTAATGGAAACAGCTTCTGGCAGGGAATGGCTTCTGCAGTGAGGAATGAAGCTGACTGGAGTTCAAGCCTCTGGCATAAATCAGTGAACACTGCATACAACGACAGCATAACAAGTCCTTATTGAAGCAAGAGTGTGAGTCAAAGCAACAGGGAAAACACAAACACCGAGCATCAAAAAGGGAACAAACATCTGACTCGGCAATGCTGTGTGCCAAATGCCCCGGTGCACAACAGGAGACTGTCATGTTGTTGATGGTATTTTGTCATAATTATGTGCAATTTGCTTACACATGTTGTTCAGCACAGATAAAATAATGATCAGCCTCTACTTGGCTTCTCGCTGTGGAGTGACTATTTCAGTCCTGAAACAGCCCTTCTAGTATGCATTCCTTAGTGCCTCCCTGATGAGAGCGTGAGTATTTGGATGGATGTAAGAAACTGGACTGTACATTTCATGGGCTGCCAGATTGATTTTGTGCACTCCTGGAGGACTCAGTCTCCAGGGACTGCTCACAATTGCTTCAGTGTCCTTGATTAATAAACTTTGTCTTGTGGCTCCGTGCTTTGGAAAGCCAATTTGCATGTATATTGCCAATGATTATGCACTCATTGGTTTTATTAGGGAATCACACATAGGCCTCTTCTGACAAGCCGTGCTATAGGTGTTATATGAACATAAAGCTTTATGATGGTTCTGCCACAAAGGCTTTGTGGTGTCTAAGGCAATCAAGAGCTTGATCACTCTCAGCATTTGCATGCACTGCAGAGCTAAAAGGAGGGGGATCCCTTCTGCAAAGAGTGTTCTTTATTTGCACAGAGCTCACAGGCAGCCACATCTCTTGGGGGAGTAGAGGGCAACACAAAGTCCTTATAAACTAGACCACTTTCTTCCTTTGGGATCATTTGGGATTAATCTAGATATTTATCGGATAATCTATGCTCCTCTGCATCGTTTCTTCTCGGCATCTGGGGACATCACCCATTTGTCAGGTATACAATATTCACTGTGTTTTCAGAACACTGTCTTGACCTTCATGACTTAAAAAGCAAGCTCTGTTCATTGATACTGAGTTTACTTGTGTAGTCTTTGAAAAAAAAAATTAAATTGAAAGAACGGAGTTACTTGGAGAAAAAGGGCATGTTTTGGCTTCCATGGACCCATCACTGTGTCCTAGGACCTCTCATAGCTGCCTGGCACAAAGAAGGTACACAGAATCACAGAATATCAGGGATTGGAAGGGACCTTGAAAGATCTAGTCCAATCCCCCTGCCAGAGCAGGAACACCTAGATCAGGTCACACAAGAACCTGTCCAGGCAGGTTTTGAATATCTCCAGAGAAGGCCAGCTGAAGTCCTCCTGCTATAACTTCTCTGTATGTTTTGCTCTCCATTGCATTCTGCCACAGGCTATGAGCAGAGATTGGGCCAAAGCAAGGCTTTAGGATTTTTAAGACAGTATTAAAATCATCACTAAAACAGTAGCCATTAAAATAGCTAAAGAAACTGTTCAAAACCATCTTTGCTTGTGTCCAATTAGTAAGTTCAATTTTATAGCCTAATTAAATAAACCTTATTACTATAAACATAAACTCAGAAACTAATTTAGTTGCCATGTGGAATATAAGCCATGTTACCACTATGGTTCATAACATTAACAGCTTCTAGTAATATACCAAAACCTCCTTCCTCCTCCTGGTGACTGAAACACTAAAGCAGTAACAGTGAATATTTGAGAGGTTCTCTTCTGTCTCCATGTTCATTCAGGGTGATGGAGCTGATCTTTCTTTAGCAGGCCCTGTTTCCTTTCCCTGGTGGAGAGGTCATGCAGAGCCCACTTGGAATCATAGAATCATTCATGTTGGAAAAGACCCTTGGGATCATTGATTCCAACCATCAGCCCTACTTTATGAAGTTCTCCCCTACACNCTTGAGAACAGGACACAATAACTCAAGGTGTGGCATTACCAGTGCACTTCCCTCCAATTTCTTTGGGTAATTTCATCTCAGCGCCTCAATGAGCCTAAGCTGGGACAAACACAATGCTGGCATAAATTTACTGATTTTTCATAGCAGTATCTCAGGGTTAACACATTCTGGTACTTAAGGTGGCTATGGCCAAAGCCATGCCAAAGTTACATGCAGTTTTAATGTGTGTACTAGATATAAAAAAACATACATACACACATTTATTTCCTAGATGCTCCTCTATCAGATGCTATTTCTGTAGGATAAAAATCTTTGTTACTAACTATACAGTAAGCAAACTATATTCACAGAGAATCCTAGACACCATCCAAAAGCTGATGGATATGCTATATGCAGAATGCAAAGCACTGTTTTGTTTACATCTCAGAGGGCAAAGCTTTAATTTGTAATGGTGCGGAGATGCTCTTTATCACTGTCTCTTCAAGCATATCAGCATTTCACACGTGTTGCTGAAACGGTTGCCCAAGGTGCAGCTGAACATCTGGATCACTCTCTTTTTCCATTCAACTGAGTATCCAGCGCAGCCAAATTACACATGCTCATCCCATAAAATAAATGTTCAGTTTGATGCCAAAGGAGGAGTGAAATTTTCCCAAATACTTTTGCTTTGAATTTGTGTAACAGGGCAGGATTCAAACTGTTTCAGGCAGGGAGGCTGCTGCTCATTCCTAAAAGCTGCTAGGTGGACTGTCTTCAGAGGCCACCACATTTTCTCTGCTAAAAAGAAAGAGTGGGTACCTAGGATACAACAAATTTAACTGCTGTAAGAGTGACATTGTTAGAAAAAAAATTGATTACTTTTACTTCAAGGAAGAAATATTTCATGCTTAGGACAACACTTTGTCACCAGTATTGTGTAAATCCTGCAGTGAGTCAAAGACCCAAGAATGGGTCAGAAGATCCAGATAACTTAAAAAAATGCAGGAAATCACTTACATTAAAAAAAAAAAAAAAAAGAAGAAGAAGAAAAAGCAGTAAGTGCACTGGGCTGTGTGTGTCTTCACCCAAGTATACTTCCATTAACACCGTCATATCTGCTGGATCGAGCACTGGCTGGAAGGAGGATCCCAAAGGGTGGTGCTCAATGGAGTTCAATCCAGCTAGTGGCTGGTCACAAATGGTGTTCCTCAGGGATCAGTACTGGGGCCTTTCCTTTTTAATATCTTCATTGACGATGTCAATAGGGACATAGAAAACACTATCAGTAAGTTTGCGGATGACACTAAGTTGGGTGGGAGTGTTGATCTGGTTGAGGGCAGGGATGCTCTACAGAGGGACTTGGATAGACTGGATAGATGGGCCAATGTTAATGGCATGGCCTTCAACGAGGCCAAGTGCCAGGTCCTGCACTTGGGCCACAACAACCCCATGCATCGCTACAGGCTTGGGGAAGTGTGGCTGGAGCTGCCTGGCAGAAAAGGACCTGGGGGTGCTGGTCGACAGGCGGCTGAACATGAGCCAGCAGTGTGCCCAGGTGGCCAAGAAGGCCAATGGCATCCTGGCTTGCATAAAGAATAGTGTGACCAGCAGAAGTAGGGAGGTGATTGTCCCCCTGTACTCAGCACTGGTGAGGCCACACCTTGAGTATTGTGTCCAGTTCTGGGCACCTCAGCACAAGAGAGATATCGAGGTGCTGGAGCGAGTACAGAGGAGGGCAACGAAGCTGGTGAGAGGCCTGGAGAATAAGGCTTATGAGGATCAATTGAAGGAGTTGGGATTGTTTAGTTTGAGGAAGAGAAGGCTGAGGGGAGACCTCATCACTCTCTACAACTGCTTGAAAGGACATTGTAGAGAGGTTGTTGCTGGTCTCTTCTCACGGGCAATTAGCGACAGAACAAGAGGGAATGGCTGCAAGCTGCAGCAGGGTAGGGTTAGGCTGGACATTAGGAAAAAATTTTTCACAGAGAGAGTGGTCAGTCAGCGGAATCAGCTGCCCAGGGAGGTGGTGGAGTCACCATCCCTGACTGTGTTTAAGAGTAGATTAGATGTGGTGTTGAGGGATCTGGTGTAGGGGAGAACTTGTAGAGTAGGGCCGATGGTTGGACTTGATGATCCCAGGGGTCTCTTCCAACCTGGATGATTCTATGATTCTATATATGAAACAGTATGATCAAATGTATTCAACAGCTTCTTCACTCATGTTTTGGCCTTAGCTCTGGATTTGAGAAGGTCCTGGCAACTGAGATTTCTTTTCCAAAAATGTAGCTTGCCAAAAATATTCTCCCAGTTCCTCAAATTTTTCCTTCCCTGAAAAGAGAGCCATGAGTCTACTCCATACATGTTATATTTAGCTATGCATCAAAACCATGAAACTCCTTGAAAAGAGTACAAGCAGGATACAAACCAGTCTCTTCCAAGTGTCTGACCTAAGAGATCTCTGTTCATGTATACAAAAGCCACCACAAATCACCTGGGGTATTTTTTTTTACTCTCTGTAAGACCTTTAAATATTATTCAGTATTGACTTGATAACATTTCTTTTTTTCCACTAACTGTTGTTGCAAACAGAAGCCAGAGATGTCAGCAGCAAAACCTTCTGCATAGTGGGAAGTTACATCCACACGTTCTGCACGGCCTGTCCTGCTGGTGGCAAGTGGAGCAGAAGAGGACAAAACTGCAGCAACAAAGTCCATCAGGCTTAGGTGGCAGCCAACTTTTCCAGGATTTTTATTTGTTCTCCAGCCTTTTCAGTACGCCTCCTAATAGTAATAACTCTGTGTGTAGAATACCCATGGTGCAGGAGAACAAGCTTCCTTGCACAGGGAGCCTTTTTATAGCACTTTAATACTTCCATCAGAAATTATTTGACTCAACATGTCAAGATGATTAACTCAGTCTTTGTAAATGCTTTCACCGACAAATACTAACTAATGAAACCTGCCTGGTTTTCTCTGCATGCTCTCACCCTGACCCCTGATACATATCAACAGATAATGAACTATTTTATTGCTGTTTTCATTTCAAGAAATGTCCCTTAGAGCTTCAATTTAGCTCACTCGTAAGAACCACTTGGAGTAGATACCTGGAAGTAACTTTCTCCATGACTATAAAAGCTTCATTAACTAAGATTGGATTCATACCAACATTTCAAGAGGGAGACCCTTTTCACTTTCAAATGTTCCTCCAGACTATCAACTTTTACATCATGGCTGGCTCTAAGTCAACAGCTTCATTTCCTAAGTCAAGTAGCAGTACACTCACTTATGCTACTGTGTGTGGGCAGTTTGCCCCGGAAAATTAAAAGACTTTGGACAAGAACTTAGCAATAAATTGTCCCTGAGTACCGCACGTATGTACACAGAGACAGAGGAAGAAAGCACTTTACAAATAATGGGATTGAAGCAATAAACACTCACAGCATTCATGCCCATTTAAATGGACAGATGGAGTTTTTTGGGCCTATCAGGTCACCAACCCACAAACTAAGAAAGATTTATGTGATAGACCATAATGGCTTAAATCCACTTTAAAAAGGAATGTTACAATAACTTGGAACAATGCTTGGCACATTCATGGGGCCTATGTGGTAAATAACAATAAACCTTTTTGAATTAGCACAGTTATTTAAAAATCAAAGGTACAAGTGAAATAACAGGGTTTTTAATTGCCTCTATTCCACTGATCTTCAAAATACCTAAGCTTTAATATTGACTGTCACAACAGTGAGTCAGAGTCAGGCTGGCAGAGCAGCCTTTCCCTGGGGAGCGCTGCAGGGCCAAACCTCCCTTCTCTTCCTGACTGGGGGAAACCAGCCTTGGGGTGTAGGGGGAAACTGCTTACTGTGGGTGCAGCATATGTCAGTTTTCCCTTATTTGGCTCCTGAGCAACCTCTAACCTTTCAGAGGCTCTCAGCTCCCACGAAGCCCAGCCTGAATGAGGCAACCCAGCTGTGGTCAGAGCCCTGCTGATTCCCCACAGGAAGGGGAAATGGTCTCCACTCAGTCAGAGCAGGTTGCCCTCAGCTGGCCTGTTGCAGGAGCAGGGCAAGTAGAGTTGAAAATTTTGCCTCTCCTGTTAGCTAAACAATTTAGCAGCGTTGTCTTGGGTTAGCCAAATGTGTTACAGAGATTTCATATGTTCTTTTCTGGCCAAGCAGAAGGAGTAGCAGGATTTCCTGGGTGCATCATGAAGCTGATTTAATGAGGTAGGTAAGTGTTTATTTTATTGCTGTACCCGAGAGTGAGTCTAAAAATAGTAGCAAATATTTTAGAGTATTTAGAATACTTAGATTTTAAGCTCTCACCTACCTTGCTGGGTAGAAATCTGTTTCTGTATTGTCTTCTCCCCTGAAGGGCCTTTCCTATTTCTGGATTCTTGGCTCTGGCCTTCTTAGAGTTTTCTACCTTTTCCTTCAAATCTCCTTTCTTCTCTAAACTACTTTTTTTTCCCTTTTTAACTATGTACAATATTGGAAAGCTTCACAACAGCAGTTTCCTTTCTTTTTCTGGCCGTGCAGTAGCTTTTAAATATTTCATTGTGACTGTGTCTGACAGGACTGTTACATGGCATTAGACCAGCTTTTGAGACTCTGTAGAAGGTCTGGCCTCCCAGCAAGTTAACAAGGGAGTTGGATTTCATGGTGTTCAGAAGCTAGGATGGTTATGAGAAATACCACCAGCACCTCCTATAGGGAGGCAATTCCCCTCATGCAGAGGGGTGGGCAAACTCTTTGGCATTCCTCTGCTCACACCAGTTCATCTCAACTCCAACTGAAAAGCTCAAGGTAATTTTCCTCCTCCTGCTGATGAGGAAAGTAAACTGTGTGATGTCTGAGGCACTCAGCTACTCTGGACACAAGTGTACCACTGACACTGACAAGCAAACGCAGAATAAACAGAGGGGCCCTGGGGAACGCTGTGAGCTGCTTGCCAGCACGTCCTTGGATGCATTCATATTGCTCCTCTTCAAGTCAAGAGCAGTTTTCTGCCTGCCACCCAGGAAAGTAAGTAGTGATCTACACATTGTGATCTACATTTTTTTTCCCTTTCAAGAAGTTCAAAAGACTTACACCCACCAGCAGCAGAAATTTGTGGGAGCTGAACAAAGGAAGGGCACTAGGAGTTAGTTAACCGCTTATGGTTGGTTCTGAAGCGTGCTTGCTCCCCTGATGTGTGGAATGTATACGTGTAAGACATAAGCAGCTTGAAATCCGTCTTTTTTTTTAAATTGAAATGTGTTCTTTTCCAATATATGTATATACATATGGAGCCTAATCTGTTCCAAAAACCAGGCTTGAACTAGAGAAAAACGAAGAACTGGACCTCAGTGTAAATTTGATTGCTTATTTTATTTGTATAGAGTAAGACAGGAGGGGAAAGGGGGAATATTGGGAACTTCAGTGGTCAGATGCGTTCTGTAAGAATGATGTCCCTTCTAGTTTCCCTTCTGTTGTTTTTTTTTTTTTTTATTCAGTCTTTGTTTCTGTGTCTTCAGATCAATAAGTAATATCTCTTTGGGAAAATGGAAAGGGAATCTCTTCAGGTGCCTAAGAGAACTCATGTTTTCTGCAAATACAGTAGTTTTGCTTAATTTTCTTTCTCTGATGATCAAAAGGTCAGGATTGGCATCTTTGAAACGTATGAATATTCTTATAATTTCTAAACCAGTCTTTTTTAATTTTTTTTTTTTTTTTTTTGCTAAGCAATGAAGAAAAAAACCCATTTAGAAAATCTGAAGAGGAGAAAGGAGGGTTGGGGAGCCTTGCTAAAATTGGCAGTTCAACATACCTGGCATTCATAGTTATTCAGTGCAGAACCTGAGAAGGTGCTTCAAACTTCTGAGGCTAAGTTTAAATATTCTTTTAAATTGGGTCCAGGATTACAGCTAAATGTGAAGAAAGGTTTAATGATTTGCTGACAGTCATAGGAAAATGAAGAAGTAATTTCGATTTGAGCCGATGAATATTTAAACAAAACTTCACAGAATTAAGAACTAAAAAGAATCACTTGTGGCGAAGAAATATCTTGATTGGTCTGAAGCAGAGTAG
>VZTM01008007.1:22770-51840 GCA_013400555.1 Jacana jacana
TGTTTAATCACTTTTGCAGTCTTTATAGTAGTGATTTCAATAGTAGAATTTTATCTAGAGATAGAGGGCTAGTTCTCTGATCCAGCCACATATTAGATGGAGTGAGTTGCATTAAGAGACAGCAAAATGCATACCTTGGTCTCCATAATGTAATAAATAGCTACAAGGTAAACAGGGCAGTCTATAGGGGAAAACCTGTCCGATGGAGGGCTTGGGCCTTCAGCCATAAATGTAGTCCTGAATTCATCAAGAACTTCTGGGAAGTGCAAGGATAATAACTTACCTGTGGATTTCTCATCTCTGTTTCTGGTTGCCACCTTTAGCAATTATGTTCTGCTAAGTAGAGGACTAAATGGTGAATTACAAAGCAAAAGTCAACCTAAGACTTGTTGAAAATGCTAAAACATGAAATGGGTACTTTGGAGTACAGCGAGTCTGAGCTGGCTTATGTCAAGAAGTAGCATTTAATAGATTTTACTAAAAATAAGTGTGTGTATAGCTGTTCAGTATTTTTAACTCACAAAAATGCAAGTTTTTCGAAAGTTTATTCCCTGGAACTGTTTCACTGATGAACCTTCTTTCGTTTATCATAAAAATAAAACGAGCGTTCTCTATAACCAATTCTCAAGTCTATTTAAGTTTGCTTCCCAAAGTTTTATTTTCATATCCTAATTTTTAGCAGCTAATAAGCAGCGCAAAGCTTCATCTGCTGAAGCATGTGGTTTGAGCAGCACTGGGCTCGCTGGGCTGGTGATTACTAAACTGATTACTAAATCGATTACTAAACCAGAAGTTGGTTGATAAAGCTCAAAAAAGCTGCTGAAAACTTGTTTCTGAGCTTTTTTAGGATCCCATCCACATGTTAGCCTATGAATCCAATGAGGTACCATTATGATCTCTTTTGCCATGTTTAAAAAAAGATAATAAAAATCTTTGGACCTTTACCATGTGCTTATTAACAGTGAGAAATTAACAAGCTAATTAAAACCCTAATCTTTTATATTATCTTTTAGAGTCGGTAAATAAAGAAAGGCAAAAAGTGAAAATGAGAAAGCAGGAAGCACTGACAGCATCACTTAGGGGTTTTTAGTTCAAGAGTACTGTTAAGGTAGGCAAGGCTTTTTTTTATTTTTATAAAGAAAGCAAAAGAAAGCTTTATGTAAGGATGGATGAAAAACCGGACAGTGAAGTAACTGGAGATTTTTGAGGGTGACTGGTGAAAGCAGAAAACTTCTTTACAGTGTAATAATGGAGGAAGCAATATGTTTGGAGGAAATAAACTAGTCAAGCTTCTAAGTACAATCTTAAATTCACCCTTGCTCTGCAGAACAGTGGAAGTGGATATAAGGCAAAGCTTCAGTCATATCTAAGTGCTGCAATGAAGTTTGCAAAGGAGGAATTGCCACTCCATGCTATGCAGTCCTCTGGCTCCAGCCTGGGACTATTGAATAAATCCCTTTAACTGAAGGGAATAGCATTTTGCCTATTGCAGTGCAAGTAGTGCTTTAGGCTAGGTAAATACTTCCTAGTTCTTAACGTGATATTTAAGACTGTAATTCCCCTTTCACAGTCTATAATTTAGGTATTAATCTTTGACTCATCCTTGACATTCTACTTTACACCTACAAGTACTTTGGTGCACAGTGTGTTTTGGAATTTAACAAAATTAGATATACTGCACTTTGCCAGAGAATGACTAGAGGAAAAAAAAGTATTTTTTTCCTAAGCTAGCTGAGTAAAAAGCACGCTTCTGCAGTTTTAGCAAGCCCGTGTGTGTCAGGGCAGCTATTTCAGCATTTTATAGGGGATCTGCGTCCGCTGGAGAGGAACAAACTGTGCAGAAAGGAGAACCAGTTTTAACCTACCACCTAAGTTTGTTTTACATACTTTTCTATATGTGTGTGTATCTCTGTGGATGTATGTACTCCCTATAGAAGCTTTATGCCACAAGTATTGGAGGAAATTTGCATTTGTGGCATTTGGATTTGTGCATCCAAATATGATGGATGGTCTCTGTCTTATCCAGTTCCTAGGGACCTCACCCCTTCAATTATTTGCCCAAAACTGTTATTCAGAATCTTTCCCAATATTTTCTAGTTGTATTTAGTGACTCTGAAGACATAGAATGGTCTAATTTCTATTTTTCGTTTCCAAGTTAGATTGTGTATGTGCTACTGAAAACCCACAACACTTAAATGCTGTGTAGAACACCAACAACATCTGGTTTGGGAGCCAGGAGCTGATGATAAAGTGCGGAGTGTTTGTATTTTGCCCATGAGTTAAAATAATGGCAAGACAGAGCAGGCCAGCCCTAGTGTCCCGCTAATGGTAACAGTCTGTCCTTTCCTCATGCTCTTTGTCATTCCCCTGTTTTCTTTCATGGAGCAAGGAGGGCCTTCTCTTAGCAGCTTTTGCTATTGATTTCCATGAGAAAATATTTAGATGGTAAATTCTTTCAGGCAGGGATTATTTCTTCATTGCCTGTCATAGTGGGACTTTTGAGTGTGCCCCTATGACTATGGGCATTGGGCATTTAGGCAAATTATGAAGAAGAATAGTACTGAATAGCAAAATTCTAAATTATTTATATCCTGACGATTGTTTAAAGCAGACATTTACAGTGCCTAGCTAAATCTCTCAGCAAAGTCCAGGTCTGCAATGAAGTGAGGAACAAAATGCAGCTGGGATGGAGTTGTCCTTTCTAATCACAGTAGAAGGAATCCATTCCGTTCATTATGTCTTGGATATACGATCTTCTCAAGCCTGGGCAATGACTGGGCTGCTTCTCACAGCCAGCCCCGGGTTTAGGCAAGGCAGTTTCGTAGTGAAGCAGACTGCTGGGCAGGAGGGGAGCCCCTCTAACAGCAGTGGATACAGCGATTTTGCCAGAGCTCTCTTTTAGTTGTTTGCTTTGCCAAGAAGAAGCTTTTGCTGGGGAGTTTCAGTCCTTCCCAGAAGCAGCATTTGCTGCTCCAGTCCCTCCAATTCTGCCAGAGTGAGAGTCTCCATCAGAGACACAAGTCCAGCTTCTGTAGCAGAAAAGACCCAGGACCCATGGGGCTTGTGGCTGCCACTCTAGGGAGCAGCAGCATTTGCTTTTGCTTTGCAAGGGGTGAGCTCAACCACTCTGTTTTTCACTTGATGAGTTTTAGCTTTTATGCTGCTCAGAGTATGTATTAGCCAAACCAGTCTGAATATGCATCACTGTGCTTACTCTTGAATAAATTCTTTTCTTTGAGGGGATAGAAGGGGAGGGTCTTTCCACTGTTATTGTCTGTCATCTCAGAGGCCTTCTATCTTCTCCCTTTGGAATCAGCTGCTCAGTCTCAGACTCACCATTGCACTAGTCCAAATTCAGGTGGTGAATGTGACTTAAAGGAATAAATCAAAGTGGTAGTGACAGAAGTCCTCAGAGACAGGAGATGGAGAGAAGTCTGAGACTAGATGACAGGAATTTATTTATTACAGAAATACATATGAGTTGTAGGAGTAAAGAAGTTATGAATGTGGAAATGAAGGAACATGCTATTGGAAGGGTGATGACAAATAGGCCTTTTTTTTACCAATAATGACAATATCTGGCTGTCCAATGGATTATTAAATTAAATAAACATCATTCTTTTTTGAGGTGAAAAAACTTAGGAAAAGAACCTTTGCAGAAGGCAGACAGGGCTTGAAGA
Organism: Jacana jacana; assembly: GCA_013400555.1. NCBI lineage: Eukaryota > Metazoa > Chordata > Aves > Charadriiformes > Jacanidae > Jacana > Jacana jacana. The sequence goes on from VZTM01008007.1 coordinate 26,451, forward strand.
GCAGAGTGCTTGAGTGGCTAGAAAAATATTTTATTTTGAGCTCCTCAAATGCATTTTTCATTAAGAAAATGGCCGACTGTGTTCTCCAAAGATTCTCACATACCAGAACGTCATGGTGGCTTTCTAATCACCTATGGAGGACTATAATTCTCCCATCAGCAAAGTAACTGAATATATTATTTCTATGTAAGACATTCTAGTTACACCATCTTGCTCAATTATTCATAATATGCACCAGAAGAAAAGGGGGGACGTTCAATTTGCAGCAGAGAAATTGGGAGACTTTAAGAAAAGAAATTATAACCCTAAGGGTATTGTAACACCAGAAAGGCCTACCAGGCAGGCTGTGCTGCCTTTCAAGGGAGGTTTTGGAGAGTAGGTTAGAGAAAAGTCAGTGAAGAATAGCTTGGTGAGGTTAATTTTGCCTCCATGCACAGGGATTAGATAATTTTCGAGGTTCCTTTCTGTCCTGGATTTCTGTGAACCTGTACTTCTGTTGTTGTTTGCTGTCCTTTTATTGATCTATCCCACTATGCTGTTTGTCATTTAGACTGCAACTCTGGATTAAGTACCGCCTTCAAAGACTTTTTCCTTCTTCAATAATCCTTTTCCTGGCGAGCACACTACATCTCCCTCTTATTAAGCACACGCTATTTCTGTGTTCCACTCCTCACCTCGCAGGCTTTTACAATTGTTTCCAGCAAATTGCCTTTTTTGTTGTTTTTTCATAGGCTCCAGGCATTGAGAGGAAAATTGCAGCCTACTAGTGAAAGTTCACAAAAACTGAAAAACGCTCATGTTTTCCAATGTGCACTGTTCACATGGGGTCACAGAGTGGGCTTGCAGAAGATGGGTATAAAGCACACACTGATTTCAGTAGCACCAGCATTTGGCTGAAGGAGCCTGTGCTATACAATAGAGAGCTGCTATAAATACTGTCCAACTCGTCCCTTTGGTTAGGGACACTTTAATTCAGTCATACACCACATCCCATTTTCAAGCTAAACCAAGTACAGCACATTCTCCCCTATTTCTACAGCCACACGACTCATTCCTATTTATGAGACCCACCGAAGCCTCCCTGAGAGCCATGGGTGTTGAGCCTCCACAGGAACAAATGAAGAGCCCCTTTGGGCTTGGAGGGGGAAAAGGAGGATTCTCACGGAGCATTCGTTTCTGTGGGCTCTTCATAAAAGCAGTGAGGCATGCGAGGCAGGATTACTCTGAAGTAACCTCTGGGATAATTGTTTTTTGTTGGCAGCTGACTACATGCACAGCCCAGGGAGAATAGCTCCCCAGGTGAAGTGCCTTCTCAGGGGTGAGAAGAGGAGGGGTGGTGGCCCAGTTTGAGCTCCAGTTGCCCCCTGGTCCAGTCCTGATGAGAAATCTGGTGTAGGATGATTTTATGGGAAATTGGTAATGGCGCTCTGTGACAAAGTGTATTTCTTACATGGCTTACTGGCAGAAGCCCCTTTTATCCTAATATAAAAGCATCTGGAGTACCAAATCGTTGCCTCAGTGAATTTCCGTTTAGGACCTGGTTTAAACAGAGACTGGCTTTATCTGTGTGTATTACGCAGCTGCTTTTATTTGTGCAGCTACACAAGCCAAAAACCCAGGCCAAATAAGAAATACATGAAATATCCCCTATCTCAGGGTTACAGCCAGCTGTTTCATAGCACGCTGCAATATTTGCTCCATACAGCAGTTGTCTCCCTCTTCTTCTATACTCTGTCCTACTACTTTTTGTCAGGTTGTTATTTCCATCTATCCACCACTTGTAGCTCCAGATAGACAGTATTTCAGGGACAGACCTTGCAAAGGCATGGTCAGTTCTCTTAACTTTAGTTTTCTGTGGTTCCTTTGCTGAAAAGGTTAGACCTTCATCTCCTGGAACCATGTTAGGAGGCTATAGGTATTTGCCAGTGCTCTATGCCACTAGAGGAATAGCACAAGGAAGATGCCAGAAAAATGGTTTAGAGGAAGCAGCTGGCACTGCCTGTCTCCAGCCACCGTTGTAATGGCTCATTTGCCTCCACTGCAGAAGCTGAGGTTCCTTTGTACACCCCAAAAGAAATACTGGAGAAAAAAAAAAAAAGTTGTCCTAAGTTAGTTGATCCTTCTATCTTTCTTGTCTCTGCTGTCCTCCTCTAAGAGGCAAAACATTCTGCATAGCTCTTCATGTTTTCTCTAAGCTTAGTAGTATAAAGCTACCCAGCCTGGTGTGTAGGCAATACCTGTCTTTGCTGACCGGTGATTGTTACAAGACCTCCTGTTTGCACAGCCCCATACTCTAATAAAGAATGTAAGAATTCAGGCAATGGACGAGTTACTCTGGAAATTTGAGCCCTTTCACACTTGAACTCTCTACTGGAAACACCTGGGAGACATTCTGATGACCTGGGGGTTTCTGTTATTGTTACAGCAATGACAGAGGTCACACAATAGCTCTCTTCTTGTCTCATTTGCTTTTTGGTTTTTTTTGGTTTTTTTAATATATGCATATATAAAAAAGGAATGTGGATGTATATGCTTACATACTATAAAAATATCTTTATATGTTTCTTTAAGCCTGAAGTACTGAAACTGAGGTACTTTTTTGTGCATGTTTGACCGCTTCAAATGGAGTAACAGAAAGAAGTAATTTCCTAGTATGTTTGTATTTAATAATGCTTTTTACTGTATGGTACTCAGCTCTGTTTGAAACAGGTAAAGATAAAAGAACAGCAAAGCAGGTGATCTGGACAGCCAAGTAGTAACTCTGTGTTCTCTGTTACAGAAGCTTTGTAACACAGAGCTGTAAGCAATGAACATTCTGTATGTCTCCCTTCTGAAAAGAAGATTAAAAAAATCCATACTCCTTTTATCTTTCCATTACTTTTATTTTAGTATTTAAGCCTCGAGTTCAAGCTGACTTTAAGTAACTTCTAAAACTAGAAGGGGCTAGGCAGAGGAAGATTTCCCAAGACTGCTTCACAGCTTTTAAAGTTCTTCCCATGACAGACCCCCGATTGCAGCCTGTGAGGACATTAAATACTGTCACTTCTGCCGGCTTGATCATCATCAGTGTCTGATTCCTCCTCTCCCCCCTTTTCTTCTCTGAAGACATTGTTAGTTTTAATACTGGGCATTCCAAGACTACAAATATGACCATTCAGACAAGATATTTTTGGCCTTTCAACTGCGTTTTCAAAATCAATATTTTTTAATTGGTCACTTGAGCTTTTTTCAGTGACGTTGAACCTCCGATGCATGTCATTTCAGAAGCATTTTCCAAACACTGTAGGCGTCATGGAGCAATTTTAGCATAAAAAGAAGAGTATAACTAGAGATGGCGGGGGAACAAATTACATTTTGTATATATAGTATTAAATGCTTCCATTAGTTGCCATAGGGATGGGCAGAAGTTGGTCTGAAATGACAGCTTTTCTGATGCTTGATGTGTTTAAAAAGAAAACATCGGGGGGAGGGTTTTTTTTTTGTTGTTACTATTACCTTGGGAGCCTTTTATAGGGGAGGGGGAAATATTAAAGTCGTATTTCTCAAAAAAACCCGCAGTGGGACTATCTGAACAGACCAGGCATCACCTTCGCCTCTCTGCAGAGCCACTGACCTCTACAAAACATGCATCTTTGTAGCTTCAGGGCTGTAATTCCAGAGCTGCTCTGAGCTTTGCGTTTTCGTCTGTTGTGCAACATGGGAGCTATCACCGCAACCCCTCCTCCTGAGCAGTATCTGTAATTCTGCTGCAGTAGTAACCCAAGGGAAACCACGTCCTCTAATTACTGCTGTGCACACCCCAGTTACAGCAGAACCGTGAGACCTGGTTGTCAGACCGGGCTTTTCTGTTTGTTCCCTTTAAACGCTTACTTGGCTTGAATATTGGAAAAATCAATAGAAAGCAAGCCCTGGGTTTATAGTTACACCATGAGCTCCCAACGTGATCGCGTCAAAAAGCTGAGAGGTGCGAGTCGTGTATCTCCCATGTGGAAACTATCATTCATACCAAGCCTGACCAGGACTGGGATGACAGCTGTGCTGTTTCCTGGCATTCAGGTCCCTGGAAATGTTGTATGGATGGTATGTGTGTCACACAAGGGACACGTACTGGTTTTGCTAGCTAAAACAACATAAATGGCTGAGAAATGACCACTAAACAATACATAAATGGGAGTTGATCAGGAGGCTTAGTGTTACAACTTCCAGTGTTTCTGAAGGTCGTACATAATAGAAGGATCTGCCCTGTAAAGAATGAAACTGAGGCACTGTACTTACTGAGTCTAATGTACATTCACTGGACTTTCCACTGATTTTTAGTAAGCTTTTAAATCAATACCTGTGAAATGAAATTTTATTTTAAAACTTTAACTTCTGGGCTGCCCCATGAGTGCCTTTTTTCCCCTTCATTCTCCCAAAGACCCTGTTTTATTAAAATTATGTATCAGCCTGGGGGGCACAGAGAAAACATTAAATACTCTTTTGAGAAGACCACCCATAGACTGTGAAATGTCATTTGTCAGGGCAATTATTTGCAGTCTGCCTGTATGTGCTGTTCTGACAGTTCATGGGGATACACCTCACTACTGTGACTGAAGTGACTCTAATGATTAGTGGAACTTGGGCAGCAGAATAAATGTATTATTATTCTTATTCTTATCAGGGGTTGACTGAAAATAAGTGCAACCCATGTAAAATGTTGGACCTGTCCTCAGCTGATTTTTTTCGGAAACCATATCCTTTCTGGTGGTGTTAAAAGACCTGATGATCTTCAGTCAGGGTGAAGAAACTGGAGGGGAGGATCTGCATCAGTTCTTCCATGGTGGAATGCAAATTTGATGTTAGTCCTTCAAATTCCTACTGAAGGTGCAAAGATGTTTTGCTCAGAGGCAAGCAGAAATTCTTTGAAATCACGAGCAAAATGAAGAGTTTGAAGTACTCTCCTGAGCCTGCAATATATGGTGAAAAAAGAGGAGGACGTGGGCAGAAAGCAAGCATGTCTGAGGAGACACAAGAACTAGTGTAGCCCTCATCATGCTAATGGAGCATGTAGCTGCAATATGTATTCCTCTTTTAGGCCAAACTTTTGCTACCAGGCAAAGTAACTTGACAGCTCTACAGTCTCACGATCATTAAGACAGAATTAGGTTCTTCTGGCTTGTTATCTTCCTCGTCATTTTTGACATTGCATAGACCTGCGTTACGCAGGATCAAATGTTTTGATAAAGTATGGAAAGCACAGCAGTACGTACTTATATATATTTGAAATGCACAAAAATATCCAACTTTTGCACATAAAAAAATCTTTGCCTAAACTAAGTTAAAGGTAAAAGCAAACTTTGGAATAACTCCAGTAATAAGGTACAGTGATGCATGTTCAGGAATACCTTAGGTATCAGGGTGATTTCTGTCAACTACATTCACCTGTTTCATCACAAGTCCTATAAATATCCCCCCCTGCAAATAGTGTGGCTTCTCCATAGTCCAACAGCAGCAGAGGGTAGGAAACATCAGACAGGTGGGTGTTTTTTCTGAAGCTCTTGTTGTTGGTCCTTCTTGTAGGAAAGTTAATCACAAAAGACAGGCCAAACACTTCTGCAAACTGTATTAGAAGTTGATGCGGTTTTTAGAGAGTAGCTCAGTGTGGAAAAGGAAAGGAGATTGATTTTTATGTATATTATTCAGACTGGCATTCATATGCATTTTTTATCTACGTATGCGTGGTGCCCCATGAATATTAAGTCTCATTGTCTTGTTTGAGGACTGCACCATGTAGTTTCATTAATGCTCCACTGTTATGTCTCTGCCTTACATAAAGTCAGTTAATTTTGTTCTAACCAAGTTGCAATTCCTAGATTTTTATCAAATGTAACCAAATTACTGTACTTGTGCATAGCTGCTCAGTTACTTCCAAATTGTTTATTTCATTTAAACCAGGGACCCACTGAACCCAGATTTAGGAGTGACCCATTATCAGTGTTATTTCTCAAAGCCCATCAGGAGACTGTAAGCATCACACTTGTTTCCAGTTTCCCTGGGCTGATTTTTCCCTTTATTTCAGTGAAGATTAAGACTGAGATTATTGGTAGATGTGTTAGTGCAAATTAAAGGCATTGCCTATTACATCTTTGGCCGGTTGCACCGCTGTCCTTTGCGTGGGGGATAGCCCAAAATCTAGTGACTGCTTAGTCCCAGGAAGGCACAGAGGATGGATGATTTTGTTGCCTGTCATTGTCTCCAGCTGCCCCTTTGAATCCTTTTCCAGAACTCTTTGGAGTAGGTAAAGTGAGTAAGAAGCCGAAAGGGATACCTCCATGACTGCTGTGTGCTGGTGGGGCAGTAGAGGTAGGCTTACTCAAAAGATCTCTTCTACTAGTTTCATCCACTTCCCCTGCCACAGATAGCTCTGTGTTTCTCTACTTCCATCAAGTCACCCGTGGTAATGAATTAGGAAAAGTTACTTCTCTTCCATTCCTGCAGTTTGTTAAAGAAAAAAAAAAAAAAAATCTGGTCATGTAATTGAGAAGGATGACAAAGGTCTATTAATGCAGGAGAACTTCTGCCTGTATAAGGATGAAAGGATTAGGCTTTAACATACGGGCTTTCCCAAAATCTCTCTTCTCTAATATGTTTATCATATAATTATGACTTCAACTTCTCCTCCCTCGAATGAAGGCGTATCAAACTGCCATATATCATCTTAGAATAGACTTTTTCTATGCAGGATAGCTAACCTTTGTTCTCCATGACAGCACTTCTAAGATTTTCTCAACTAGCAAGTTCTCAAACTTCTTGTTCACGACACAGGATGCTGGAGTTGCCTCTTTTCCAACTCCTCTCTTCTGCGTTGGAATCCATGCAGTTCTTGCTTCAGAGCTAAATATGCAATGAAAGCCTGAATCAAACTTTCCACTGATTTCAAGAGACCTTTATGCTCTCTTCAGTGTTTCTGGATATTGATAATTTTTTATGGCAGAAGCATTAAAGATAAATACCTCTACACTGGGAGTGCCTCTCCTTCTGGGCAATGCTCTTAAAATCCCTAAGTGATTTCAGCCTGAGGACCCCAAGATGGAGTTGTACAAAATTTGTAGAAACTTCTGAAAGCATCAGTGTTAGTCTCTACAACTGTAAAGCATCTGTAACTCTCATTTGAATATTTTTATGCTTTATTGCATGTTGTGTGCATCATAATATTTGTCTTGCATTACAAATAAGAAATAGAGAACAAATTTGTGTCTTAATTTTGCTAGAAATCCTCTCTTTTTAATATATCTAAGCACAAACTGATAATTATAATTTCAAAAAAACCCATTCTTCGCAGCTTAGGGGCTTAAACTTTTATATTCTTCCTTTATTCTGAATGTATCCCTCAGGAAACAACTCTCAGTAATAATCACCTTGCCTACACTTCTTCAGTCACACATTACATTCTCTCTCCCACTTTCTTTCAGGTTAATATTAGTGTTTGTCAGCAGCAGACTTTTTTTTTCCCAAGGCTCTGAGTCATTACAGTAACAGTTATGTTCTCAATAGAGAGTTCAGGGTAGGAAAAAAACCCCAGCCCTATGCCTACGTGTATCTGACTGTTAGGGAACCAGAAGGCTACTCACTCCTTTTAAATGCCAAGTGTTCAATTACTTTCCTCTTGAAGGTTTTTTGGTTGTTGTTTGATTTTCTTTTTTTACTTAGGGAAAAAGTCAAATGTGATGTAGTGGGTTACTTAAGCTCATGATGAGGAACACTGGCTTCATGTTTTTTCCAAAGCATGACCTGTTTTTCCCCAAGTATTTCTTCAGCAGAGTTTGGTTGGTTGGGTTTATGGTCCAGCTCGCAAAGAGTTCAGTCTCAGTCTAGCAGTCTAGTCCTCCCTGTCTATCTACACAACCATCGTACTTGTTATCCTGAACGGGGAACTGTGGTGATAAGATGTCCAGTCAATAGCAGAGGTTTTGCAAGTTCGGCTTCAGGGCTTGACAGAGCACAGGAAAGTGTTCAGAGAGCCAGAGAGTACAGTTTCTGGTTCTGGCTATTGCTGTCTTTCCCTGCCCTGCTCCCTGAGGTGCCCTGCTGTACTGTGGGAACCGAGTCAGAGTACACATCTCGGCACACAGTGTGTTAGCACAAGAGCTGTGCAAAACTTTCAAAGTGAGCCCCAAGGATATGCGAAGCCTGGTCTTGGGGAATCATACTTGACTGAAAACAGGTCTGTTTAACCTGAATGTTTTTCTAGATAGAGAGGCTTTTCATCTGAACTGGAGGTAAAGGATTTCCCATTCTGAGGGTAGAGCTCTCTCTGAACTGTGGATCAAATCTCAGCCCACACTACCACCCTAGACTTTGTAACCAGGCAGGGAAGGATTTCCCTCATGGTGATGAACACCACCAAAGCATGTAAATATAAAGGCACTGTTATCTTTCTTGTTGCTAAGTACCCCCTAGTCAGAGAGAGCTCTTAGCAGCTGTCAGAACTGCTGCACTGTAATTTAAAGTGAACTGTAAATCCCTGAGATGGATGAAGGTATCAAGATGGATGATCTTGCAGTAGTCAATAGAGAGGCTGTTAGTGATCTCAATGACTATGCTTGTCTGTCAGGGTGGAAGACGACATGTGCAGCTTGAAAAGGTGATGGCAAAGAGAGGATCAAAAGGACACACCAAAGGCTGAAGGACAGGTGCTATAAAACATTCTCCAGCATGCATGGTTGTATTTTTTTCAGCCTCCTTCTAACTGGGAGATCCAGTGCCCTTAGAAAAAACAAACAAACAAAAAACCCAAAACCCCAAAAAAGTATTCCATGTTGCTTGCAAGCAAGCAGGGTATAATCCTTGTAGAAAGTGAAGGATAGTGCTTTCCTGTCTTCCATTCTTTCTCTTGTGTGTCCATTGCCAGCCTTTATTCTTTTTTTACTCCTGGTTTTCTGTTGAAGAAAGTCAGCTGGGCTAAACAGGCAACTCACCCGTGGCCTGTAAGTTAGTGATCTGGTAGCTCTCAGAGGACAGCTTGGAGGGACCTGTTGTTCCACAATCATCGTGGCAAATGAAGACTCTCCAAAATGCAAAGAAGGCAGCTTGCAGAGGTCTTGCTGTTTGTTTTTGCTTTAATTTATGTTTAGGAATGAAAATGTTTGTCACACCTCTGAAAACAGGAACACAGTTTGAAGAAGCCAGATCCACCACTACGGGGGCCCTGTGAGACACCTACTCAATCCAGCCATATTTAGTGGGGTGCCAGTGTAGGAACAACCATACCAGATTCTATCTGGAGTTCATATAGCTCACCCTTATCTTTGAAGGGCTGGGTGCTTTGAAGAACCATGTAAGAAATCTTAAGAGTGGAAATCCATGAGTAATCTGCTGATGAAGATTCTTACTTTCTAATCCTCACCAAAAAAAAAACTGAGGGTACTCTGAGGGTTTATTTATATTTTTGGGTTTCTTCTTAAAAGTCAGAACAATCCTATGTTACTTGATATTGAGTTTTCTGGTAAATGAAAATCTAACCTTTCAGAACCCAGTTTTGAGTAATGCTTGATGGCAATGGATTTCAGAGGGCACTTATACGTGATCTTTGGAGCAGAATTTCTGCAAATGTGGGATGACTAAGCCCGATTGCTTCCTGATATTTCTCCTGGTCAGAACTTCTAAGCCTAAATTTATCAAAGGATCGCTTTCTCACTACCTTCTTCAATTTCTGATCTACTTCCAAAACCAGACTTTGGGGAACTACGCTAAGACCTGCTGGAAGGAGCAGTGTCTTGTCCCTCTTGTGAGGGATGTCCATGCAACTTAATAGCGTGGCCACTTATTAGTTCCTAGTGCCTGGTCTCATCAGGATTCCAAACCATGTGCAGCTCTCATAATGCTAAACTAGATGAACTGGAAGCCACCAAGAGATAACTGTGCTATATCTCAGTTTATTAGCCACACAAACCCACTTTCAAACTCAGGAAAGGCACATTATAATTGAAAAGATCTTGATAGAAACATATTCTGCTTTCATGGTCTATGGATATGCATGTTTAAGCTATGATGCCATGACACTGTGCTATTTGATTTATGTTTTTACTGGATGCTTTGACTGAGTAGTTTGTTGCAATGTACAGCTAAATGGAGGAAAAATCAGAAACTGCATCAGACAACCACTCTGTATTTCATTCTAGAAAATAGCTGGCAATTATAATTACTCACCATGTTTCTGGCTTGGAATAAAAGTGGCATTGCACAAAAACCACACTGAACATTCATCGTGATTAGAAAATGCTCCATACCTTGGAGTGCAGTGGAGACATAAGAATAATTTTAAATGCAAATTAAATTGTGGGGGTAGCAAAGAGAACAGATAAAAGACAGTAAAACAAAGCCTTTCACTTTCCTCAAATTAGCAGGCTAATGTAGTATAAAAAAAAGCAGTTCTGCTCAGATCTGTGCTAAGAGCTTTCATTTCATCATAATATAAAGCAGCAGATCCGTCACCTTTCTCTATTCAGTACTCATGATTTCGAGGTTGAAGTGAAAATTAGAAGCTGTTCATTCTGGCTCACAGGCTGGGTTGCATTTGCTTAGTCTTATTCCATGACAGTAGGAAGGAAAGAGGTCAGTAACACTGGTAAGTACTTATCTCCTGCATCTGATTTTCTTTATTTTTAAAATCTTTCATGGTGCTTTGGCTTTTTATCAATGTGTATTTCCTGAAGAAAGCTACATTGTGTATTTTGTAAAAGGCTGTATGTTAAACAAACGCAGTGATTCCTCGAGAATGCTTCTATCAGATGTTAGAGCTCCTTCAAGGATGAATGAATTACTTAAAGTAGGAATTCTGTAACAGGAAAGGTTTCTGGATAATCTGTATATTTCATACTGTTACTGGAACATTTTGTGTGTTGCTTTTTCTGCCTGCCTTGTCCAGCAAGCAAGCAGTATCAGATAAGAAATTAATCTCTTTGAGATGTTATTTGCATTATATTCATCATAAAACATTTAACAGTCTCATTACCCTTGTGGTAAATGATGGAGAAAGTAGGTATTTCAGTTACTGAAAGCAAATTATTATACAAAATGCAATGTTAGAGTTAATCATTATGAAATACTTAAAATATCTCAGAATATGAGATGCAACAAGGAAGATCAGAGTGAAAAACAAATTCTTAGGGAAACTTGATGTAGATATTTCCCCCTCCTTAGGAAAGTTTTTTTGTTGTTTTTTTTTTATCAAATCAAAACTAGGGGCTTAATTTTTCAGTCTGAAGGGTGAGGGGAAGTGGGGGAGATGATCATAGTGTCACCTCCTGTTGCTAAGTAACAACATCGCCTGGCCATTTTTATCTGATAAAGGAAGTCCAGTTGACGTTATGCATTATTCATCACAGTTCCAATCAAACAATCAAAATTGTTTGCTTACACTGGGGACATTTAGTGAGATCAAAGAAACCCTCCTTGAAACTGCTGGAGCTTACACTGCTGCCTGGCAGCTCTTGATACTCTGCAGTAAGTATCGTTTCTGGTTTGGGAGTGCTCCAGTCAAGTGAATTACTGAGGGATTTTCAAAGTTTTCTCATCGGGATAGGCTTCCGAATTTCAGAAAGGACTGCATGTTGATCGATGAAAACTGAATTGAAGGAAAAAGGGGCAGCTTCGGAGCACCGGGTTCTTGATTTTTGCCAACATAATGAAAGGAATTGCTTGAAGCAAGGGTCAGGCTTCTTGCCTCAAACCTTTCTGTTAGGTTTGCATGGAAAAGGACTAGAGGTATTTTTGTCTGTCTGTCTTAAAATAAGCGTTGTGCAGAGCTGTTTGTATGCTTATGGTTATATGCTGTAGCTAAATGAGGTGTGGAGGAGAGAACTGGTTTGTGTGTTTTCTGCAAATCCTGTTTTTTAATGTGAGTTGTTCAGACTAGAAGAAAATGCAGAAGGTATCAAGAAGGCTGGAGAAGGGTCACGGTAACATGCGTGATCCCTGCAACTCTGCCCGGCAGAAACAAACCTGCTTCAATGTACGTCTTAGTTGCAATATAGCATCCAGGCAGATCTGAGGTTCAGAATGCCCAAAATATAAACCTTAGCTAAGAAGCAGTGCTAAGAATAGCCTACCATTTCTTAATGATTTTTCTTATCACATCTTTTTAAAAAGCTCTTCTGTTGCTTCTGGTCAGTAAGAGGGGAGAGGGAAAGCGAGGTTGCCCTCTGGTCATTTAGGTGGAATGAAATATCCAGAGTATTGTGTCTTCATTTCTAGTGCAGTGTTTTGGCATAAGCAGCACAAATGCTGTCTTTAATGTCGTCTGTTACAATAGTGCCTAGTCCATGGTGCTGGCTGTGGATCTGACTAAAGGAGGTTTCCCTGCCCCAAGCCTTTCTGACCTTTTTAAGAGCAAATATAACAGGCAGGTGAATCTAAGTATATATTGTAATAAATGGAGATTGTAGCTAAAATAGATGTGACTGTACTGTAAAGGTACTAGGAATATTGCTAGTACTGCAGTAGGACTTTTATGTCTTTAGATAAGGATTTACACCAAACACCCTAAAATAGAAAAGAGTACTTAAGAAGTTCTATGAACAGTGATTTGAAAATGCTTTGACCCTAATATGCCAAATGAAGTACTTCAGTGACTGCCTACCCAATTCTTTCCACAAAAGAAATCACCAGCTTTTTTGTGTCTGACATCTCTGTACTCTTTCCCAGGAATCTGACTGATCATCCATACCGGAGTATTGTACGCAAACGTAAAGTTCCTGCAAAATGGACTACTTTCTGGATGTCGAGTCTGCTCACAGACTGTTTTACAGTCAAGGAGCTCAAGGTAAGAAACTGTGGCACTATCTCGGAAAATGACTACTTCAATTGTACAACAAAGATGTATAGGGCCAGGCAAGGGCAGTCCTTTGTGACTGACCGACTGAAGTGTACTGAGGCTGAGGGAAAGGCCTTCAAAATGCATGGGGTGTAAAAGGGATTACAAGAGTAATGAATAGGGTTCATCTGCCCTCTCAGAAGGTAAGGAAAAGCTATGAGAGCTATTGGGTGCCCAGCAGGAGCAAAAGGCACCACTAATATTCAGGCCCCGGGGTTTCAGAACTGAAATGGACAAGTCAGAGGGGGTAGCAATGGTCCGTTCCTTGCTGTGTAAGCCTGCAGTGTCCTTCCCCTTCCTCTTTGCTTATCGATGCTGTCAGGATCATAATGTGGTGTTATTCCGTGCTGCAGGAATAACTGGTTTGGGAAAGCCCTGAGGCAGTCCAGCACCCTGTATGCAAACAGCAGGCTCTCATGGGTCTGCTTCCTTCCCTGTGAAATGCGGGTCCCCACCGAGCAGCAGCAGTGCCATAAAGGGAAAGAGTGATCAAGATTCTTTACTTCAATATAGTTGAGACTTGTTCACGACATAGATGATATTTTTGGTAAAGTCAGTTCACATTTTTCTCACCAGCTCTATTTTTGGAGAAAACTTGCAATTTCAGAAAGAAGGGTTGGGTTTTTTTGGTGGTGTTTTTCTTTTTTTTTATTTCTCCTTAAACTTTAAACACTATATTAAATTGAAGAAAACTGTAAGAACCAAGTAGTTCTATTGGCCTTTTTTTTTGTTTTTACATACTGCCTGTTTTCTGAAAACACGATCCAGCTTTATTCCACCAACAGTTTCATCAGCTCCTAATCAAATTCAAAGTCTGGTTGACAGAGTTCTGCCTTCCCTCTGGAGGCCATTCTCCGAGAGTAATACCTAATCCACCTGGGGGATGTCACCATCCCAGGATACAAGGGGGTCATCTTTAACCTTTGGTTGAGCTAAGGTGCGGCTGCCAACACATGCTGCACTGCCCAGCTGCTGCCCGAGTTGTGATACATTTCCATCTGTACAATTCACAGAAAGCCTTTCGTGTCCCAACAGAGCCTTCTGCATTGAACAGAAGCAAATGAATGCTAAGCACCTCAAAATCAGGGGAAAAATTGGGTGAGAGCAATGATTGATTTTGGTGGCTTTTTCTCCATCTCTAAAATGTAGTGGAGACCTGAGCATTGCTACAAAAGTAATATTAAACTAAGTTATTCAATATCCCTATGAGAACAAACCACTTCTCATTTCACAGAAATGGAAATTTAGGATGTTGCTGCTTTACCAGCTATAGGAATTTATCAACACCATCTCTGTGCACTGCAAGGTACAGAGGGGACTATGGAAGAAGGAATATGTATTCATGCAATGGAGGTCTATTACAGTAATGTGCACAAGGTGACTAATAAGGGTTGCACAGGCAACCTTCACTCTATTTCCAAGGCAGCAAGGGAAAAAATTATTACCTTTCCCATACTTGGAGAAATGACATTGTTAGCACACAGAAATGCTTGTACTGATCAGTTAGATGCATGACTGAAACTTTAACCCTAGCACCTGGTTAATTCTTTGTTTTAATGCAATTATTTTACTTTCTTAAATGCAAAATGAGGAAACAAATCCATCATGCAGGACTGTGTTGCTTGATACAAAAGTCATCAGCAGCAAAGCATGACCTTTACATCTGTCCTGTGGGCTTCTATCCCTTGGCCAAAACAAGTAGGAACCAGCACTGAGACTGGGAGATTTTTGTCACCCTGCTTGTGAGCATTTTATGAAAGACACCAATGACATGCTTCGACTGTGCACCACAGCATAGCATAGAGGCTCCCAAAGCCTAATCACCTCCACAACTGGAAACAGTATGTTGATAGAGCCATGCTGCACTTAACACTCTGTCCCCTTCAACTTTTCACCTTTCTCTTTCCTCCTTTACCACATTTTCCTCAGTTCCTTTCCATCACATCTCTTACCTCACATGCTTGTGAGACCTCTTCCCCAAACTCTGGTACTTTCCCCTCTCTTCCTGTCTTTGAGGTCAGCTGCTTTCCAACAAGCTGGGTTCCAGCAGGGAAATCACTCTGAGCACAGAAGTAACAATGCTTCTGCTCTATGTTCTCAAATGCTGCAATACAGCAGCTCCCTGGCAACAGGAGAGATGCTTGAGGGGAAAAATGGATGGACAACCCCACCACCTATAGGTGCAAGAGACAAAAGGTGACCTGTGCAGATAGAAGTTTCGGGAAGCTTTCACTGTGTGAGGTAGCACTGAGCATCTCTGAGGTGACAGAGATGGCTTCTGCAGGCAAAACAATAAACCTTTGCAAGAGTTTCATCATTGAGGTTTCCTGTAGTAAATGCCTTTATCATCATCCCCAAACTTCTTGATGGCAGCTTCCACTTTCTCTGAGCTTACCCCTGTAGACAACAAGGAACTCAACCCCATCAAGCATATGTTGACGCTGCCCATACAGCTCTGACAACTCTTGTCATCCTTGTGCCAAATTTTAAGGTTATCTTTTACAGAACAGGCATTTCTATAGGAGATAATGGCATGATTTCTCCAAACATGGGCAAAATAACATATTTATTTCCTTATCCACCTTCTCAGAAACACTTAAACTGTGTTTGCCTGAACTTTCTGAAAAACAAACCAACCAAAATATCCCCACACTGAATGTGAGGTACTGATCCACCACAAAGAGCATAGCTCAAGTAACTAGTTTGGAACCGAATAAAAGGTCTATAAGACAGCATTATCACCCGACCTACATAGTAGGACTGCAAGTGACTATCTGATGTTAATATAATAACATGTTGTTAGCAAATCATGCTATCAAACAGCATGTGTATATGCGTTAAAACTGCATTATGAGAGAACTGAGTGATAGAAGACTACACTATTCTGCCATTTAATTAGGGATAACATCAGAACATATTATATGTATTACTTCAGTTATAGTATTCATTATTGCATTACAAAATGCTCTGTTTACACACTTTGCAATGGGGGTTTATGACCCACTTACTCTTTCTGTGAGGTTTCAAGATTCCTGCCTTTTAATCCTTTCAGATTAAGAAAAAAAAACTCCTTTGTGATGCTTTCACATTAATGACATGACAATGTTACTAATGGCAGTTGTAAAGCACTCATTCTCATCTGTACCCACTCCTTGTGGGTGGAACAGAAGGGCAGGAATAGGACTGCAAAATGTGGGGAAGGAACTCAAAGAGCTGTGATGGCATTGATAACAGATGATACCAAATCCCAACTGACCTCAGGTCTTGTGTAGTTGAATGCAGGATGCTCTGACCTCAGCAAATTGACTAAACCAGGGTTTTGGCCTCCAGTAATTAACTGGTTCCCTATCCCTTGCTGCCTGCAGTAACACCCCCACCTCATCCCTACTCCTGCAGAAAGTGCAGAACAGCCTTTGCTGCTGTAGGGTGGGAGGAGAGAGGTGCTACCTGATCAGCTGCCTCCTCTCCTATCCTCTCCTTCTGCAGAAGCACCCATCACCTCACTTGCGTGGGCTGAGCGCAGAACAGAGGATGTTTGGCCATTTGGGCTACATCTAGTCTTCAAACAGCTGTTCCCTATTTCCTCCAAGGAAAGTGAAGCAGAAGGGATGGAAAAGTCACCAAAGCTGTATCTGGCAGTAGGATTATCTAGATTTAGAAAACTTGGTAAATGAAGCCAGCTGGCTGTAATCTTCAGATACTAGCCAGAAATATCCTAAGCTCCACAGTGCTCCCTGACTGTCTTTTCTGTGGCTGTATATTGGGATCTAGGAGATGGGGGGTGTCCTTGCCAAGTGCATAATGCCTGGTGATGCATCTGCAAATCAGAAGCAGGAAAGAAGGGTCTGTGATCTCCTGCATCTAGCCCCTTCAAGTAGGAAAGTCTGAATGTGAAATCTAAGCATGGAGTTGGACTTCAATTTTCAAAAGCCTTTTCCCTTTGAAGCGCACAGAAGATACTAGTCATTCTTGAATGTAAATGTATTCTGAATACAAATCTACCACAGCTTTCATCATGAGGGCTGAAAGTATATGATGGGGCCTGGAATAGGATTCAGCTCACTTATTCCTTATGTGTCCCCAGGGAAGATGTTTCCATCTGAGACTTCTGATTAGTCTGGTATGTAACAGTGGAGAGAAACAGTCATTTTAAGAGCAGGGTTTACCTCATCTCCGACAACTTCCTTGGGATACTACAAATAATGCCTTATTCTCTACTGATTATGAAAGCCTAGACTGCTAACTTGGGTGAAAGCTGCCTGTGCTATTGGCATTTGTTTGCATAGAGGAATTATGTGTTGACAGGTAAGATGGGACCTAGTTCAGAAAAGGAAGTCACTTCCCCAAAACAAGTTAAGTTGTAATCCGAAGTTGTAAATGTGCACGTCCTGGCTTGGCTGTAGCCTACTTTGGAGTGACATCAGCTTTGATCTTGAAGTTCTACTTGAAGGAAGTGATGCTTTGGGATATGCAAAGAAAGATCTCTTATATGACAAGAGCTGAGCAGGCTGGTGCTGTGGAGCAGCAGAAGCAGGCTGCTCCGTAAGGGAAAGTGAACCAAGAGGCAGCAAGACAGGCAGAGGCAGTGGCCTCGTATATAAAAGGTAAAGTGCTGCAGTACACAAGCAGGGCAGGTCCTGTGATGGTCACCATGTTCATCTAAGAGTCCAGACCACCAGACAAGACCAAAAATAAAATTCTTTCTAATTTCCTGGTGACCTGTGCATCCATTTTTCCAATCTTATCTCCTTTTACACCAGCAGGGGGCACGAAGCTTAAAATTAACTGCATTAATTGAGTATTTCCAAGATGCTCCTACATACCTGGAAGCTGCTTGCCAGTCCATTTGGCAGGATACACTGCATATTTAAGTAACTGAACAAAACTCTCCTGAAGGCTTATCTTGCTTATCTTAAACTAACTTCTGTATCTATAAATAATGTATAGACCCACTTACATTAGGCATGCTTTTACTGGCTGCAACAATCCTGCAGTCTACTTGCTGAATGTAAGGAGTGAAGGAAAAAAAGGTAAAGTAGAAAAAGTATGGGAATAAAAATATAATACATGGGGCCAAGGAATAAGAGGTGCACAAGACTGTATAGGCACATTGGCGATAATTGCTCAAAAGATTTCCAGAAATCCTTTTTCTTGATCAGTTTTCCAGGTTTAATAACATACTCCCAGGCATAGCTTTAATTCCACATTTTCCCCTCACACTTTATCCACAGTTTGTTTATTGCACTGTGCTTCACTTTTGCTATTTATTTTAATTCATATGGTACTGACTCATTCTAGATGTTTGACTTTAACCACTGCTGACTAGTTAGTGCTCCTTCCCTCCTGCTTTTGCATGTTAAAGTTTGCAGTGTCCAGTATTTTACAAAAGCACTAGCCCCTGATCCTACTCCAGAATGATTCCACTGCAGAAGTTCCTTGTGCAGGTAATACTAGGGTAGTCCATCCACAGGAATATTGTAAATAATCCATGCTACGAATTAACATCTTTTCTAAGGAATGTTATTTTGCAGGGTTTTTTTCTTTTTTTTTTTTTATTCCCATAACATCACTAGTTCTTAGACTAATAGCATTAGTAACAGAAGAATTAGTAACAGCAAATGTGCATTTCGCATATAGCTCCCCTCCTTTGAAATCCATGGAAGTAACTGATCAAAATCAACCTTCACCTCATCCTTTTAACACTTTTTTCCCCTTTCCCACCTCCTTTTCTGGCATGTCCCCATTATTTAGGAACGGGTAACTGACACTGCCAAGATCAGAGCCTCTGGAGCAGTTCAGTAGCCTGGCTTCACCAATGCTATAAGAATAGCTCATACTGAGTTGCAGTTACTGTAATTTAGCTATTTTTTCTTCACATTTCAATATCTAGTCTGCTAAATTAAAGTCAGAAGAAATAAGGCTCGTCTAATTTCCAGCATATCTGAATAAAACTAGGATGCCTGAGATCCAGTTCTTTATATCTCTATATGAAGAAAAACTTAGAAAACCTATGTATGGATCACACTTGAAAACATATGATTCTGAAAACCGAATCTAAATATTTAATATTCCAAATTAATTTTAAATAAACAAGCTTCTACTTGCCCCTATTTCATAATAATTTATCTGTTTGTTTATTTTTAATAGTCTGTTTTCTGAAGCCTATGCCTTTGGGCTCAACAGCAGAGGACAAGTATGGTTCCTCTAAAATGAACAAAACCTGCTATTTAGGTATATTGTGTGTACATTTACCTGACTACCACAAACCAGCATAACAAGAGTGTGCATAAAAGTGGATGTCCTTTCAATTGTCTACTATTGTTTGCAACGCTCAGACCTGCATTTGAATACTACATATCTAAGTACTTTCTTTCAGATTACTGATGTCCATCAAACTGGTGTCAAAGATCTCAGCAGCTTTGCTTTAGGTTGTTGCATGCAGCAACAATCTGTATGCATGTGCTTCTGTGTTTATCCAGGAGGCACAAGACTGTAACTCGTTCTTCATAAATAACAAATTATGTCCTTTCCAGCGCTTGCACATATCTTCTACTCTGTCCTCCTTCCAGTCATAACCCACTTCCTATCTCTAATCCTCCAAATTTTATTCTTTATCATAACATTTAAAACAAGACAAAAGTAAATTGTCATTAAATCAGAGTAAAATATTTTTTCCCTGGTAAACATCCATTTGCACCCATTGTCTGGTCTGTCTTTAAAAAAGATATTCACAATGTCTCTCTCTTTTTTTTTTTTTTTTTAGAACAGATGGAATATCATATTCTAGACACATCAAAAATGTACCTGAACTAATGTTTTTAGAGCTTACAGTTAGCCAAAACCATATTACGTATGCATGTGTGCATTACGTATACATTATGCTACCGTGAGCCCTTTCCACGGAAGCATACCGGAGGAGAACTGAGTAAGAAGCTCATAGGCTTCCCTCATGGAAAAAAAAGTAGTAACAAAACAATCCTACTCAATCAGCAACAGCTGCACTGCAATGTTTTCATAGGTATTCTACAAAGTTGTTCAAAATTTACCCTGAGATATTAGGTTTTCCTAAAAAGGTCCTAAAGATTTCTGATGTAAACCAGTATTCCTTTATGGTGATTTCCATGTCCCCTGAAGTTCCTTGTGATTATATGGACCAGAAAACATACCCTTTCCAATGCATCTAGGTCTAGACATCTCTAGTGCAAATACTTTAGCACTTTGCTTGTGCTAACACTAAAATCATCAGTTCTCAGAGGCTTTTGCTGTTTTGAGGTAAGAATCTTCTGTGGAAATTATTGTTTCTAGATGAAGACTCCATTGAGCCAAAAATGATCCGGGTATTTGTGTCACCAATGCGGTATTTAAAAATAGTTTTTAAAATAGTTGATTGATAAAAGTGGATCCAAAAAATCCAGATTAATATTTCTCAGTTTCTCTGACTGATTTTTAGGATCATGGCTTTTCACCTCTCTAACGTTTTCCAAATTAAAAGTGTCTGAATTTTTTCTAAAAAATACATCTGAAAAAAAATCAATCGTACAGCTCTTCAAAACATAAAGGTAATTTTTGGAACACAAAAAAAAGCACTGATATTTTTTATTAAAATAGATGGAAATGTATTTTAATGGAAAAAATAGAAGCCATCAAAAACTCTTTGCAAACTGTCCCCCGTGTTTTCAGTAATTTCAAACAGCATTCAAAGAGCGGACCACCTGTAGATGTAACTAAACATATTGAAATTCTATGTTCAAAATGCCTCTAAACATGCAATCTAATCATTTACATTCCCTTTTCCCAAACACATACTTGTGTCCTACTTCAGCAACAAAGTATTTTGAGAAAACAAGGTGAGATTATATATAATCAGTTCTAAGGTGTCATTACATACATTAAGGCATTTCTATTTTTAAGGTATTATTCCTCCATAAGCAACCTTTTCCCGACTTAAGAAATGCCAGCGAAGATGTTCCTGCAATGTGCCAATCATGGCGTAACCCTATGAGGAGTAATGCAAACAGAAGGAAAGAATTCAGCCAAAATGACTGATTTGCCTTCTGTGTGCTGATAGAGGGCTCCTTAAAATGAGTTTTTGGACACTGGTCTCAAATCTGTTTGCAGTGTAAGTGTGCCCCGTAATGTCATTCCTTTACTTCAAGACCTTCAAGAGGACACTTTCTAATTTTCCTGAAAAAACGCTTCCTAAATATGTGTCCCAGAGACTGAGCTGGTTCATGGAGAGCAGCTGAAGCTGGACATACTGGTAGGCTATCTGTGATGGACCCCTTGGTCATGTTGGGCAGCTTTACAGTTGACAGCTTGACTAAAAATCAGAATATTAGGGATTGGAAGGGACCTTGAAAGATCATCTAGTCCAATCCCCCTGCCGGAGCATTCTCGTAATAAGGAGCGCTGTGGATTACAGTTAGGCAAAGAGTGTGCACAGGTGTATCCATGGCATGCATAAATATTCACCATCGTCATACAGGTATCAGAAGGTGATCAGCTATACTTTCCAGTTCTGTGACTGCAAAAGAATTCGTCTCAGGCTTTTATTGCAAAATGTTTTAATGTTTATTAGCTTCCTCTGAAATTTTTCCAATGTTTACTTAAAATTTCCAGTCATTCTTGAAAACTCCTTTTGGTAATATGCACAAAGGGGAGATAATCATGGTTGTCAAAGTAATATATAATGATTACTCCAGGAAACATTTTCCAGCATCCACCTACCTCTAGTCAAAATGAATAAAAGCCAGATCCCAATATTTTGACCCAAAAGGTAAAAATTATTTACGAACAATTATATAGAAAAGCCTACTCTTAGTCTCCGTTTTACCATAAATGTACATGTAGTTTGGTAGGGTTTTTTTTTTTCCAAATAGATTCCTGTGCTGTGATCCATCCAGCCCTGAAATGCATGGGTGCCCTTTCACCGACTTTAACTACAGCTAGATATGCCAGTTTTAAAAGACAAATCTTTTATATGGTTGTTTTATGAGAGGATTTTTACAATGCCAACTTCATATGCAGATAAATCTTCCTTAAGTGTAAATTTGATCATGCAGTACACAAAATTCTCCATAGCAAAAATTTTCCGTTCTCTTTTATCTTCATTAGTTTACATCCCTATTACAAGGGAATAATAGTTTACAGTCTAGTCACAGTGTTTACTTCAGCTTAATCTAAATAGCTGACCCCATTAAATCAATTTCAACTCTTGCCCTTAGTTCTTACTTCAAATGCAAATGCTACATTGGAAATGAGCAAGAACTTGAAAGAAATCTATTTAAAATCAGAAAACAAGTAAGTTAGACCAGAAATAACTGCTACCTCCAGCAGTGCAGACATGCTTGTTGAATAAACTACAATAATGTTGCAAATGGAAAAATAGAGCGTGACGGCTTCTGTTAACTCATACTCATCATATGCTATCATATATAACAAGTCAGATTTTAGGACTCTGAAGGCTTCTGATTGACAGGTATTACTTGGAACTCTGCAAAACTTTTAAAAGAGTCACATACTTAGCAGGCTGCAGAATGTGCTCTTAGTCACACTCAGTCATGCTCTCCAGTCCCATCAGGAAAATATAGTTCATTATTAATTATCTGAAGTGTGGTGACTTGCAAAATCCCTAAGACACAGACTGTTATGCCAGATAATGCCCAAATGGCAAGAAACATCCAGGGTTTAGGCTCTTACAGGGTCCTACATGGAAGTTAACATTAATAGTCCCTCACTAAGGGTAAGGATGAGCTTTTAAGCTCTGAAAATCCCTTTCTGGCTATCTATGAGGCGGAGGGGAAAGACAGACACTGAGGAGGTACTTGTGCATGGCGCTCATGCTTTCAGCGATCAGCCAGATCCCATCTAGCATTTGTGATAATCTGTAGCTACTCAGAGAGAGAATTGAGGTGGATATATTTATAGAGGCTCTTCTGTTTGTGATTTGTAATTTATAGGCTCAACACCCAAAGCATTCAACAGTCACTCATAATTACATTACACATTAAACCCACCTATATTAAAGGGACATTATCTAGGCTGTAAGGTCAAGTGCTAAATACTTAGGCAATTTCAGAATGAAAGTTGCCTCTGCAACATTAATTCAGTCTCCTTATACATATGTATTATAGTATAGTTTCTAATTGCACAATGACATAGTAATTTTTTACTATCCTACCATTTGCTTCATCAGTGCCTGGAGTGGACAGTGCTCACTTAATGAGGCAGTACTAAAGATTTTGTTTTCTTCTCCTCGAAGGCACGTCCCCAAGCCATTTAAACCCTGTTCAGAAGACAGAAATCTTAATTTCTTCATGGGCTTTTCATCAGTGCTTCACTAAAGTATGTGAATACTTTACAAATATTAACTCATTTGTATCTTCACGACATCCCTCCTGAAGAAAAATTATGATTTTCGCTGTTTCACAACTAAGAAACTAAGACATAAAGTGATCAAGAGCTAAAAGTAGCTGATGACTTAGGGTGCTGAAATCAAGGGAACAAGAAACTGAGTTTTGGAATGGTTGCTGTAGGCATCATGTCATGTGCTCCAAGCACAGCCTCCACCCATTTCTGCAAACTAAGCAAACACTTAAACGCTTCCATTACTCAGGCATCACAACCTCAAAAACAGTGTTCAGGAAAAGAGAGACTGCAGCTACTGAGAAGCTGTAAAGACTAGTTTAAGTTGCAAAACTGGAACTTTAAGCGTGCAAGTTTTGGCAGAAAGAGTACTATAACCTATGTCTTTGGGGCACACAACACAGCAATCTGTCCTCTTGTTGTCAACCTTCACTGCAGCCCTTAAATTCTACAGCAAGTGAGGCAGGGACCTTATAGCAAACAGCCTCTACTACCTGATACATTTTTCACTGATTTTTTTTTCTTTTCTCTCTCTTCCTCTTCCTTTCCACCTCTTCTTTTTCCTGCTATTCTTGTCTTCGTTTATTCTTTCTCACCAGCTCGTCGGGCAACTCTTCTCACCGTGCCCACTCTGGTGACAGCGTCTTCTGAGGATGACATAGACCGGAGACCCATCAGAAGACTCCGTTCTAAGAGTGACACCCCTTACTTGGAAGAAGCTAGGATCTGCTTCAACCTTGATAATGGTAAGACCTCCCCTCCCCAAACAACATGTCATGTTACTGAAAGGCCTTTTTTTTGAGATGCAGATGGACCAGATGGCTCCTTCTCATTCACAAGTGGTTCACCAGACCAAGGATATCACGGCTATCTAAATACAAGCACTTGCAGATGTATGAAAAGGGAACTTTTTCAAAATTCTCCTGCAAGTACAAACTAAAACCAACCCTGTTTAAGTTAGAATGAGCCAGTGAGATCACAGCAAAAGAGCATGGCTTTGCAAACAAGATACAACTTAATCTACTCCAGGCATTCAGAAACATGAAAGTTCTTGTGAACATTTATGAAAGGAGTAGAACTAACAGAAGAATTCAGCTAAACCCAACATCACAACCGTGGAAGCACATTCAGCAGGCCCAGAAACCTCTACAGGTTTAATTGGCAAAAGAGTAACTGAAAATTGATTCTGCAGGAATGAGTAAGAGAGCTGCTCCCCAAAATTCACACTAGCTAATGTTACTACCTTCAGAGTTATTGAGCCCTGGCATTCCCTAGTCCTTTTTCTTGTTAAGGTTGACCAAAGCAAAAGATTTTGGAAGTACTGACAACTTAGTGACTTTAGGCAGATTGGGTTTTCTTTAAAAAGTCTGCATTAAATGGGATCAACTAGTACATTCCCTGGCATATATTTGAAGTTTAACTCTCACTTTATGTAGTACTTTTGTGCTATCCCGATTTTCTTTAAAAATAGCATTCTTAATTATTTGTATTACGCTAGCATCTGAAGGTCCCAACTGAAATTGTAGCCCTAGCGTGGCAGGTAGCCTACAACCACAGGGTAAGAAATAACACCTACATGAAGAGCTGATGACTGAGGAGAAGAAGGAATAGGGGAGAAGCAGCAAAACAGTGTTGGCAGTTTGCAGCTGGCAAATGGAGTCACAGATTTTTGCCTACGGTCATATTTTTTTCAAAGACCCACCAAAGTGGCTTAACAAGTACGAGTCACAAGCGTTAAGTGACAGTTTTAAACACTGAGCATAGGTTCCTCAGTCCCCTTGGCATTTTAAAGCGCTTGGCCTGGTGCACCGTTCTGGTTCACGTAATGAATTTGCCCAAGAAAAGAGGAGAAGGAGGTGAAGGTGTGAGCCCTTAGACATCCCGCCAAGTCTCCATCCAGATGTGCTTGGAGTTTCAGGACACCTCGGCTAGAATAGAGCAGGTTCAGGTTGCCCAAGGCTAGGACGGGAGGTGCCAGCCCTGGTATGAGATGGTACCTCGGCCAGCCAGGCCCATGGCGGCCTGTGGTACCTCAGCCAGGCCGGGGGGGAGCGGGAAATCACTTCATCCGGGACGCTGCCCGAGGAAGGAGAGTACGGGTGGGGGTGTGGGCACCTCAGCCGGCACCGTGGCCCAGGGCTCCCCTGGGCAGGGGACCGGGCAGAGCTGTGG